>VZTL01057396.1:59541-93063 GCA_013400535.1 Scopus umbretta | reverse complement strand
GGGGGGGGGGGAAGCTGCTACGGTTTCCTTCCTTCCATATATACGTTTCCTAATTTTTAAAAACTGTGATTTTTAGTTGAATTTAATTCCCTACAGAAGAGAATCAGTAAAGCGTATTTACAAGGCAGCTTTCCTCAGAAATTCTGTAGCGTGCTTTTCCATGTGCTACACAACAGATGTTTGAAGCTGATCGGTGTCATGTGTTGCGTTTTGCGGTACTTTAATACGTGCTTTTGAGACACAAACAGTACAAAGAGAAACTGAGTTACTAAGATGGATAAAATTTTCACAGCGTTAGTGTCTGCCTGTCTTTGGTTACTGCCAGTAAAACCACATCAAACTATCACTGCGCTGCTCGTCTGCAGTCTATGCTAAAAGCCTTCTCGGCTCCCGTCAGAAATTCCATCCTGTACCTTCACACTAATTTTTCCAGCAGTCCCTCGTGCCACACAAAAGCTCTGTTTATTGACCTTATAGATTTTTATAGTTCTTATAAACTCCAAATCAGACTTTCTCAGTTTTCCCTGGTAGCGCCGTTCTTAGACAGAGGTGATGTAAGTGGACTGCTGTTTTGATGACATTGGTATTATTTATTTAAATTTAAGGTTCAATGCAAATCGCCTTTCTCAAATTAAGCGTGATCTTGTGAACTCTGTACAGGGAACTTACCCTGGAGATTTCTATGTCTGATGTTAAGTTCACCATCGTGCTGTCCCAAATCTTAGCTCAGATTAGTGATGGCGTTTCAAGAGCTGCCTCTTAGGGGTGACTAAGCAGAACCATAGCAAAGATACCTTACTAATTCAGATTCCCGGTGTCATTGAAAGTCCAATTTAATGAAAATGAAACGTGGTTTCCACCAAACTGCTTATAGATCCTATTATGCAGTGGCCATATATTCAATGAGTGGCAAAGAATTAAAAAATAATAATAAAAGCAGATACTATTCAAAGGTGGTGTTTCAGATTTTTTCATAATGTCATCACCAGTTAAGGTAGTCACTGGGTGAGGAAGAGTTCACATGTATTAGCATTTGATAACGTTTATCTGCATGAAACAGGGTTGTAAGTTAGGGCCCTGAACTGGCTGTAGGCTCATACAAGCTGCGTAAGGGCTACCAAGGCGGCAATAATATGTAAAGTTAAGACAACAGAGTCAGCTGTACTTTAAATTGCATCTAAATAAGGACATTAAAATATTTATCTGAGATGCGGGAGAAGCGTCAGCCTCTTGATTTTCACAAGGCTAATATAGCAGAAACAGATGAAAATAGAGACAGTTTTCACATGATCAAATCAAACATGTAGCACTCACTCCTTCATTCCTTGGTCTGAGAATCCAAAATTTAGTAGCTAACAAGTAAATATTGTAAAACATAGTATTAGCTGAATAGATCTGGCAAGAAGCAAAACTCCAGACTAGGAACTTGCAGTACCAGAGAGCAGGAAAATCCATTAAACATACACAACAGTAACTCATAACTATAATCTTGTACAGATGTATCTGCAAACTATCACTCGAAAAGCTAAACTAACACATTTACAGCTGCAGACATCTCAACAGAATAGTTTTAGAAGCTGCTAGCCTATTTTTGTTTTATGTCTCTTTCGTAGCTGCAACTTAACTGTTTTAAACTCTATCTCTGTGGGAATTGATGGGTTTTATTATGTACATTTCTGTACCATAAGAACGAGAATGATCGATTTTGTTTATGCTTGTTGTTGTTTGTTTGGCTGCGTGACAAGGTTGCTATCAACAGAAGGGATGAAGCATGAGGTAATGACTACAACTTAAATGAGAACACTTGTCATACCTGCTTTTTGCTTGGACTGATCAGCAAGTATCAGGGCATAGTCAAATGCCATGTGTGTTTTCTTTCATGTTTACAGACTGGCAAGCTTAATGGAAGGTAAACTTTGACATTTCTTAACAGTTTCCTTCGCCCCTGAAATCAAAGCTACTAGTATTGTGATAAACCACTTAAGATCTACTGAGAGTTTGAGAAAAATGCTCTGTGAACTAAGCACAGAGACCATTTTTTACAAATGTGGTTTTTTTTTTTTTTTTTACTTATTTATAATGAAGAACTGAAAGTTCAGCCTTCTACGTATTCCCCTTGGCGAAGCCACGCTGAATATTCCTGATGATTTTCTTGTCCTTAATGAGACTTAATGGTTTCCAGGATTAGCTGCTCCATCACCTTCCCAGGCTCAAGTAGTTCCCTGGGTCCTTCTTCTTGAAGACAAGAGTGACTTTTACTTTCCCACAGTCTTTGGGCACTTGTCCCAATTGCTGTGATTGATCAAAGATGGTTACTGAAAGTGGCCTTGCAATGATACCTGCCAGCTCCCTCAGCACTCATGTGTGCATCCTATCATGGCCCATGGACCAGTTCATATGTCCAGTTTGCTTAAGTATTCCCTGACCTGATCCTCTTCCGCCAAGGGTATATCTTCCTTGTTCCAGCCGCTCCCACCGGTCTCTAGGACCTGGGATTCCTGAAGGCCAGTCTTGCTATGAAGGCAAAGGCGGCATTCAGTACTTCAGTCTTTTCCACATTCTGTGTCATCAGGTCCCCGGTCTTGTTGAACAATAGGCCTGCATTTTCCCTAGCCCTTCTTTTGTCACCTATGTACTTATAGAAGCCCTTCCTCTTGTCTTTGACATCCCCCGCCAGATTCAGTTACATTTGGGCTTTGGCTTTCCTAACTTTGTCACTGGATGCTTGGAAAATGTCTTCATATTCCTCCCAGGTTACCTACCCTTGCCTCCACCCTCTGTATGCTTCCTTTTTGTGTTTGAGTTTGGCTAGGAGCTATTTGTTCATCCACACATCCTGGCATTTTTTGAAATCATTGGGATGGACCACTCTTGAACTTAGAGGAGACGATTCTTAAATATTATCCAGCTTGCTTGGGTCTCCCTTCCCGCCAGGGCCTTACCCCACAGTCCTCTTCTGAGCAGATCTTTGAAGAGGCCAAAGTCTGCTCTCCTGAAGTCCAGTGTTGTGAGCTTGCTTTTCAGCCTCCTGCCTGCCCTCAGGATCCTGAACTCCACCAGCTCATGGTCTCTTCAGCCAAGGCTGACTTCGATCTTCACACCCCCCATGATCCCCCCTCTTTGCTGGTGAGTATGAAGTCCAGCAGAGAATCTCTCCTCATTGGCTCTTCTGTCACTTGGAGGAGGAAGTTGTCATTCATGCTCTCCATGAACCTTCTGGGTTTATTGTCCTGCTGTATTGTCCCTCTAGCAGATACTGGGGTGGTTGAAGTCACCCATGAGGACCAGGGCCTGCAAATGTGATGATACTGTACAAAGTTGCAGTCTGATGAGGGAAAGGAAGGAACTAGACTGATCGTAGAGAATATTTATGTTAGTCCAGAACTGTGGAAACATGTTCTGTCTTGCATATTGCCCTGCCAGCTGAAAAGGTCACTACTAATATCCCTCTCCTACCTGGAGACTTATTACCCCCACTAGAGGTTACTGTCCCCTCTGACCTGTGGCTCAGCATCATGGGGGCCACTCAAACCTGCTGAAGTCCCATAAAACCTGTTCAAGTCAGGATAAACTGAGTGAACAAAGACTAAATACTTCACTCATTTTGCCTGAAGCACACTCACTCACTAGCAGGTCAGCTTGCTGTAACCTCTGGCAAGGGTGAGAGGCAGCTGTAAAGATCATCTTCTTCAACTGGCATAGCTAGATCTGAAAAAGGACGTCTATCTTTGGCTTTTTTCCACTCTAGACATACTCTGCATATGACTAATTTGGTTTTTAAAAGAAACCCACAGAATGCTTACCCAAAGAATTCTGCTGCTGCAGCATTCCTGCGAAGAGGAAGAATGAGCTACAGTCTTGTCTTGGTCTGGGAGGTGAGAAATCTGATGATATTTGCAATTACTGGTCTAACCTGGAGAGGAATGGTCAGTCAAGAATTGCAAAAAGCATGAGAGAAAATGCTGCTCGGAGATGAGGGCTGCAACCTCCGCTGGGCATTAACTTGTACCCCTGAACCTGCCTGAGTGTTGAATGGTAGAACAATGAGGAAGGAATACCATTTGAAGAAGGCAGAAAATAAAAAAAAGAAAAAAAAAAAAAAAGAGAAGAAATACTGAATAAACTGGAGTCTGTCAAATGCAAGCATCAGGGGACAAATGCTTTGTGAAAAGGTCTTAAGCTGTTGCTCTTTTCTTTAACCAACAAGAGATTTTAATAAGGTGCCATCATGACTTAAAACCTCTATTCCTGGACCCACGCCGACCATAAGTGCTAGTTTCTTCTTTCTTCTTGACTAGCTGCAATTTGCTGTCAGTTGCCTAAATTTCTTACAAAGTTTATGTAAATTTTAATTCAGGAAAGACTTGTACTCTTTGTACCACATCACAAGCAAGGTTGGTAGAACTAGACTCAGCTGCAGGAAAACCCCTCCTCGTGTCAAGGCAACACCTGGCACTGCTGCACCAATGGCTGGATCGACAGGGGCTACCTGGGGAGTCTCTGCAAAATCTAGTTTAAAGAGCTGAACTCTTCTGGCAGAAGTTCATGACAAATTGCCAAAGATGAGCAGAAAACCACCCAGGTATGCTTAACCTCTCCGCTCTGGGCAACTGAGCACAGGGCTTGCGCTTCCAAAATGGAGTGGAAAAAAAATCATTCATCCTCTGATGTCTGTGATGAACTGGGCACAGTCTTACATCCCAGGAGCCACACTCGCCTCCTTTGCTCTTCTGATTCATTTTTTCTGGATCGTGAATGCCATGGGTCTCAGAAGTTCACTTGCGGGTTTACCATTGTGCTCCCACCACTGTCACCCTCACCTCTCACAAGGCTGAGTGTTTTTTCGAGATTTCCTGAAATTCTGTACTCTAAGTCCTGGTACACTTGTTTCATAATCAAGCAACTGGGTCTTCATTCCACAGAGTAAGTCAAACATGCAGGATGGTAACAGCAGGTTAAGAGGTGCCTTAGCGTACCCATTAGATGCAGAAATGCGACATTTCAGAGTTGGAAGTTGCTTTTTAATAGGTTCATGTGGTAGTACTAATGATGGATGTTATTGCAGTTATTAAAAACACACATTCTATAATAATGGAAAACAAGCATAAAGAGGTCTCATGTGAACCCAAGAGCTAATGCTTATATAAAAGTAAGAAATCAAGGGAGAAGCACTAAGGATGGAGAACTCCTAATAACTCAAGCAACAGAGTTGTGCATTTCTGGATGTGTTGGAGATTTTCCACAGATATTTCCTATGGAAAGAATTTATGAATCAAACCATAAGAGTTGTCCAGGGAAGATTGGTCCCACATGGATACTGTTGCTGTTTTAATTCATCCAAATCTTCAAAACTATTCACTATGAACAGATTGTATTCATAAGTACAGGAAGCATTTGCATTTAGTATAGCTAAATTAGCTGAAGCAGAAATTAACACACTCCATGTAATGTTTAACCAGAAAATAGAACAGCTATGTGGTCAGAATGAGACATTTAGAGGGAAAAGATACAGCAAGCCAAATTTTGTTCTTGGTTGGGGTTACCACAGGAGTGCAGCACCATAGTTCAGAGCAAATCATGGCTGGATGTGGTGGGTTGACCCTGGCTGGAGACACCAGGTGCCCACCAAAGCCGCTGTATCACTCCCCTCCTCAACTGGACAGGGGAGAGAAAATATAACGAAAAGCCTGTGGGTCAAGATAAGGACAGGGAGATAACTCAGCATTTACCATCATGGGCAAAACAGACTCAACTCAGGGAAATCAGTCTCGTTTATTACCAATCAAATCAGAGTAGGATAATGAGAACTAAAACCAAATCTTAAAACAGCTTCTCCCCACCCCTCCCTTCTTCCTGAGCTCAACTTCACTTCCAGTTTTCTCTACCTCCTCCCCCCAGAGCAGCGCAGGGCGGTGGGGAATGGGGATTGCAGTCAGTTCATCACACATCTCTGCCATTCCTTCCTCCTTAGGGGGAGGACTCCTCACATTCTTCCCCTGCTCCAGAGTGGGGTTCCCTCCCACAGGAGACAGTCCTCCAGAAACTTCTCCAACGTGAGTCCTTCCCATGGGATGCAGTTCTTCATGAACTGCTCCAGCGTGGGTCCCTTCCATGGGGTGCAGTCCTTCAGAAGCAGACTGCTCCAGTGTGAGTCCCCCACAGGGTCACAGGTCCTGCCAGGAGCCTGATCCAGCATGGGCTTTCCACGGGATCACAGCCTCCTTTGGGTGCATCCACCTGCTCCAGTGTGGGGTCCTCCATGGGCTGCAGGTGGATATCTGCTCCACTGTTAACCTCCATGGGCTGCAGGCGGACGGCCTACCTCAACACGGTCTTCTCTACAGGCTGGAGAGGAATCTCTGCTTGAGCACCTCCTCCTCCTCTTTCTTCACAGACCTTGGTGTCTGCAGGGTTGTTTCTCTCGCATATCCTCATTCCTCACTCTCCAGCTGCAATTGCGCAGGGTTTTTTCCTGCCTTCTTAAATATGTTATCCCAGAGGCGCTACCCCCATCACTGATGGGCTTAGCCTTGGCCGGGGGAAGGTCCATCTTGGATCTGGCTGGCATTGGCTCTGTTGGACACAGGGGAAGCTTCTAGCAGCTTTTCGCAGAAGCCACCCCTGTAGCTCCCCCACTACCAAAACCTTGCCACACAAACCCAATACACTGGATTAATGTGTTTTCTACTTGTATTAGCCTTCTTGTCAGCTATTATTTCCTTTACAGAGAAGAAAGAGCTGAAACCTACATTTTTTAGCATCATGGAAAATGGCCAAGACTACATTTACCCTCTAGGGACCTATCTAGTATACATTTGAGGGAGGAGGTTGATACCATTTATCGTATTTTATTCTAAATAATGCTACCTGGGTATCAGTATATTTCCCTTCTGTCTTTCCTCTTCAAAAAGTCCAAAGTGATACCATCTTGACTTGAGACTGTGAGGTTATGACCATCCTCAACTCTTCTAGAAGTAAATAGGATTAGAAGGGTTTGTGGATACCTTTGCATTCTCAGACACATTTAGCAATTCACATCACTGAAATACAAGATTAAAAAAAAAGACCTGGGGTTCTCTTTTAATTATCTTCCCTGGCATAAAAATTTTGCAAACAGCTTATCTGTATTAGCAATGTTGTACTTGTTCAAATTTATTAGATAACACACCTACACTTGTGTCGTGGTTTAACCTCAGCCAGCAACTAAGCACCGCACAGCTGCTCGCTCACTCCATGCCCCCTGTGATGGGATGGGGAGACAATTAGAAGAGTGAAATTGAGAACACTTACGGCTTGAGATAAGAACAGTTGAATAATTGAAACAAAATATAATAATAGTAACAATAAATTGTAATGAAAGGAAAATAACAAAAAGAGAGATAAATAAAAGTCAGGAAAAACAAGTGATGCAACTGCTTGCCACCTGCTGCCCCCTGGCCAACTCCCTCCTGCTTATATACTGAGCAAGAAGTCATGTGGTATGGAGTAGCCTTTTGACCAGTTTGGGTCAGCTGTCCTGCCTAAGCTCTCTCCCAGCTTCTTGTGTACCTCCTCCCTGGCAGAGCATGGGAAGCTAAAAAGTCCTTGGTTAGTGTAAGCACTACTTAGCAACAAGTAAACATCAGTGTGTTATCAGCATTATTCTCATAAATCCAAAACGCAGCACTATACCAGCTACTAGGAAGAAAATTAACTCTGTCCCAGCTGAAACCAGAACAGCCTGCAAGAAGATTAAGGATGGGCAGAAATGCTACCCGAGGGTTTCATAATACTTATGCAAATACCTTTTGTAGAGAAATATCATGAGTACTAGGATCCCTATTTCTTCCCAGCTTCATACTGGACAGATTCTGTGAGGTACATCATATTTATGACCAAAACTTTGGAAAAGTAAATATACCTCAGGTTAGGATTTTAAGAGTTAAACTATTTGTTTGTTTCAACTGGTGTTCCTATCATTACAAAGCATGCTGTTTGGATGCAGAGAATCACGCTGAAGGGTTCAAAAGAAAGAGTACTGGGAGGGGTTGAAGTTGCCTTGTCCTTACTGAAGCAGGGGAGTTCAACTCTGCTGAACTTTGGTTCCTCATATGCCATGGAGCTGATCTCAAATGGCCTTTTTGCTGATCTCCTCAGTGAAGTGACTTTTTATTTGTTGCCTGAAGGGCTGCATCCTTTTATATCAGTGGAATAGCCATGAATTTCTGTTGGGGCAGGAATGGTTACTAAAGCCTGAAGAACTTTTCCATTGACTTCAACGGGAATATTCGGCAGAGGCTGGGTATGATGTCTCTAGTTCGAAGCTTTCCTCGGGTAGAAGAAAACGCGGTTCTCTGATACTGCCTAGCTCTGGTGAGCGTGTCAGTCAAATTTTTAATACACTGTCCAGCACTGGGCATTTTCCCTCAGGACTGAATACACTACAGACTTTTACTTTAGATCTAAACTGGGACATGTAGAACACTCTGGAGCTATATGGATCCAAGCATATGCTAACTTCACATTAGGGGGAGTTAAAGAATATATCCCTCTCCTGGGTCCTCCCTTCCTATGTCCCCTCTTGCACTTTGGTTTTCACACCCACCACATGAGCTAGAAGACAGTGGTGGTACCCAGTTTCCCCTGATCTGTAAAAACAAGGTGACTAGGACTGAAAGGACAACTGCAGTGTGTGCTCCCACAGTCCCCCACCTCATGTTCAGTATGTCTTTTCAAAACGAGGTTCTTGCATGCTGGCACAGTGTTATGAAAAAGTGTTTAGTGCTGTTGCAGTATGCTCTCTGAGACATAGGACATCCCTCAATTCCTCAGGTTTCTCACTCCAGCATCTCTGCAAGAGAAAAAAGTGAAACTCTGATATGGCAGGATTTAATTATTCTTATTGCACAAGGTACAAGCAAAACATCTACAATTAATCACAGATGTTTTAAAATGATAAACTTCTTGCCCATATTTGCTAACAGTTAGGGAAGAAAGTTGACCTTTCCTGAAAATACTGAAGCAGATGGGAGCAGTGCGAATGCCAGAATATCCCTACAAATTCTCCTCACATGAAACAGTTTTGGACAGTTCAGGACATCTGGAGTGAATATGGGAGAGGGAAATGAAAAATTTCTTGAATGTACTTAAAGGCTGAAATAGAATCACAGTGGCGTAGACATGCAGAAACCCTGAATGAAATACACACATGGATATGGCAAAATGCTTAAAAGGAAGTCAGCCTGCTAGGAGCAGAACTATTTTTAGTCTTCTAATGAAGAAAGCAGCTGTATTTGAGAAAGCCAGTCACTCACTGCTTGGAAAATCAGCTGGAACTCTTTCTGGGTCCTGGTGTTCTTGGTTGCAAGAGGAAAATCTTATGTGTAAGCTCTTTCAGCCCTGGAGAACCTTAAATGGCAGTCATCTTGGGTCTTGAAGCACAGTTGGGAGCTTCTTGGGAACAGACTGACAGACTTCTGTTGGAGCCCATGGTCACTCTGCAGTGTTTAACCACTCTTGGAATGAGCATTTCTTTAGGAAACTGCGGGGATCTGGAAAAGTCCTCTGAGATGTGCATTGAACATAATGTTGAATTCTGCTTTTTTTTTTGTTCTGTGCTGCTTCTTATACAGTGTTTATTTCTGTTCTTAATTTCCCCAGAGTTTTGCTGGGGTGCAGGAGTCTGTCCAGTTCATCATAAAACCTCTCTTTTCTTATCTGTATAGTGCTTGTGTTATGTGTGGGAATGGAGGACAGCCACTTCATTTTGCTGCTCTAGTGAAACTTGAATTGTCAAAACTCACTGGTCTTTAGGTACCATCTTTGTACAGAATAAGTCCTTTTGTAAGGTTTGTTTGTTTTTTTTTTTAAATGAAATAGAGAGATGTCTTTTTCTGTCATATTGCTGAGTTAAACAAATAATCAAAATGAATTACGTATATCCTGGCTGTGACAAGAATGGACAATAGTTATCGCACGGTCATAACCATTGAATGTGCTTTTTCGAAGTAAAGGAGACAGCTTGATTTTTTCGCTGGCTTGAGAAACCATTTCTGAACTAGTTGAAGTAAATACATCATAAAAGTCTGAATTGAGAGAAAAGGGATTTTAGCGTAAAACTAGTGTTAGGGAAGCCTGACCAAAGCCATCTGCCTGAGACGGCCTGGCATTTTTCAATGAGAGGATGAGATTAGTGAGGAGGAGGGCTTGGTTTTGAAAACCTACTTCTGCAGATGATCTATCAATTTTCATCAATGGCTACGTGCCCAAACCATCAGGAATTGGACAAGATCTTAAAGGTGAGAGGAAGGCAGGATATTCAAGAAATGCTGTGGAGAGGGAGTTGGGACCCGGGCTCTGCTGGGCATCTTTGGCAGGCTCCTTCAGTCACTTCCAGATCCCAGCCTTGTGTTTGGTCTGTTTAGAACTATCTTCTTTTCTTGCCTGCCACGTGCTTTAATACATGAAGCATTTTATACAGTGGCAAACCATCTTACATGTAGGTACTTAAATGCTCAAAAAGTAGAAGGCAGGAAGGAAGGGGTTGTAAGCTCCAAGAAGAACATTTCTCCTTTTTTAGTAAGACTGCGGCCTGGGGAAGAAGTTGATGCTCTCAGCCTCTTCCCATTTGCTTGTCAACCGCCACGTGCCTGCAAAGGGCTATCCCTCTTTGGATCTCCTGGCACAGTTTCTTGTATGTTCGGTCCCTAAATCTGTTTCTGCTTGAGCAATATAGTTTTAAAAAATAACCTGTATTACAAGTATCGACGAGAAGGAAGATCATTCTGACTAAATTACATGAGAAGCGATTGCATGAGTATTTACTCTGGTGCAAGTCGGGTAGCTTGGGGAGTGACCAGCAGCTAGAGGGGTCTCAGGAAGCAGAAACCTCGTTGCCTGACCCCGGGGGCAGCCAGAGCAGCAGGTCTGACCACAGCCTTTGCTTTCCGACACAAATACCTGAAGTTTTTAGCTGGTTTCAGTAGAGCCTGTTTCACATAAGCCATTGCTATTTTCCTATTACTCATATGTCCCTTTGTTAATAATATAATGTAAATAATTCTGTGCTGGATTTGGCATTCATTTAAACAGGTGTAACACTAAAGTAGTCGTAATTGGTTTCAGTGTTCCCAGCCTTCTCTCTGGCTGCACTTTCCAAAGGAGTTTACTTGGTTTTGCTTTTGAAGGTTCATTATTACCATAAATCACCCGTCAGTCTGCTGCTTTTACTGTTAATTCGGTTTTATAACTTGGTAGGAGGCAAGATGCAATGTTTCAGGCTGCATCCTAAGGTTATTCTTTGAGTGGCCGGTGTTTTAAATGGATGTGATGGGCATTGGCAAGAAGAGGTTTGTGATATTTATAGTCTTCAGGAATCTGTGTAAAAGTGAAAAAACGCTTATCCTGATTCTGTATAAATACCACATCTAAAGCACACCTGTCTTCTGCCATGTGGGCCAGCTAATTGGTTTTTGATCTATTTTTACTGTTCTTAGCTGAAAGGCAATTTTTTTGATAAGTTCCACAGAAAGCTCTAGAGCTGTTTTAGGGGTTTGTAGCTGTGAAAAATAGCCATGGTTCTGTTTTATAAAACACATTTTCAAGGAATAATTATAATGATTGAGAATGCTTCTTAAAAAAACAGATGCGTGTACATTTTTCATAGCTACACAACTCTAAAATGGCTTTGTGGGTTTCTTCACATATTCAGGAAACTTTTAAAAATAAAAAGGAGCAAATCTATCTCTGAGCTTGGCAACAGCTGAAGTTTATATTTCACAAGTATCTGAAAATGGGTTCCTCCCCATTTGCAGACACAGATGCCAAAGTTTTAAACTGACAGTGCAAAGTTTATATTGCAAGCTTTGTAAAGGAGCGAAGCAGCATTTTTCTGCTCAATGCTAGTCCTGCACTTAGGCATGGCTGGGATGAAGCCTTGTTGGACAGTTATTATTATTATTGTTTATGAATTCCTTGCCTTGCGGTTGTGCAGAACAGCAAGTTGGCATTGTTGAATCGGGAACTGTAGACATGAAAATAGCAAAAAGGTTGCCCCTGCTGCTAAACTTTTGGCAGTATTTTGTATTCCATTCTTGTCTGTATTAAAACACAGAATGTAGTGAATGGGCCAAACCCTGAAATCCTTATTTGGTTATTATGAAAAGAGGGAGAAAAGGCTGTGATTCATTAGGAGGGGGATGAATAAGGGGCTGTAGAGAAGGTCTATCCAAGGTAGCCTGGCAGCTTCTGTTCCCTCATCCCATAACCCTGCAATGCAGGGGTCGTCTGAGCACAGTGAGTGGTGGCTCTGTCAAAAGTGATGCATTAAATAGTTTGCTGGGGCAAACAGAGGAACAACGTAAGAAGATGCCAGCTGCTTATGTGATATGTCTAAGCACGTATACGCAGGATTAATGGGAAAGGGAGGCCATTGAGACCTCTGGGTAAATGCATGCCCCTGCAAAGGTGACTTGGGTGGAAATCATTGCATGGGATGCTCCTAAACCAGCTATTTCAAAAGATTAATTGGGAGATGTTTCTTTAATGGGAGCACAAAATACCTAGGGTTATCTATTATCTCAAACAAAAGGGGTACAAGAAAGGGAACCAAGCCTGTTGTTTCAGCATCAGAGCAGTCTCTAAGTGGCAGGTCCCTAATCCCACTTCAGTATTTTGCCTGGAGCAGCAGGAGTTACAGATGTTTGCTTGCATCATCACAGTATAGTCTCTGATGATGGTGGTTTGTGTTGTTGTAATCCCACAGAAATTATACTTTGGCTTCAATACTTTGGCCTGTCTGGGCATGACTGATCATTATCTGTTCTTCAAGATTAGCTGAAAGTGCCTAGCTAAATGCTCTGAACTTTGTGGTAGAAGGGGATGAATTTGGGGGCTGGGTCTCTGAAAATGTTGCATTAAAAAAAGGCTGTTGTGTTTCTTCCCCTGTGCTCTTCAGCATAAATGAAAGAAAAGGAGAGCAGTGCAGAGCTGGGCCTGTCTGCTTGGGATATATTCAGTTACTTAACTCATGGCACAGGCCACTGCAACCCTAGTAGGCAGCTTTTCAGCAAAGGCCAGCGAGTGTTGTAAATACCATCGGGAGGAGGGTTTTTTTTGTTCCTTTCTCCCCACTTTTTACATTAGATGCTGAATGAGTCGCACGCGCTTGTTTGTGAGGGGGGTTACTCAGGTGATTTGCCTTGCGCTCCTCAGACCTCCCTGATCTTGCGTCCTGGAGAATCTCAAAGACAATTTTAGCACAAGGCTGTTCTGAGTGCCATTCGGCTCATCTGTTTACAAAGTCACAAAGTCTCTTCTCATTATTTTTCAGGGATCAGAGGGGACAAAAGTTTAAATATTAGCTCAGTTATTTAAACCCTGTGGCAATGCCAGTCTGCTTGGCACATAGTGTTGAATCTAGTGATAAGATATTCGGTCGACTGATGACCCTTGCAGCGTTGTAAGAAATATGCTGATAAATCCTCTGTGAGGGATAGGAGGGACGAAGCAGCTCTTGTGTTTTATGGCGATTGCTAATCAAAAAATCTTCCAAAAACCTGGGCTTAGAAGTCTATGCTGTTGCCCTCCAGTAAACCCTGATTTCCCAGAGACTTCTAGAGCATTCCTAGATAAGCAGTACTGCAGATGAATAACAAAATTAAAAAAGCGTTCTCCAGTAAAGGCGTGCCTGAAAATATTTTCTGATACATAATTACATTTTTGTCCACTAGATGGCTTTTCTCCCCCCTGCCTGCAGCCTGATAGAGCAATTTAAATCAAGCAAATGTAACCTATCTAAAATGGTATTACCTACAGTTTAATTCAGATACTGGTAACACTTTGATCAAAACTTTATGGTTACATACAGCATACAGGGCTTATGTATCCTGTGATGTAAGTTTTCCTACGTGGAGCAAACCTCCCATACGTTGGCACAGAGAAAAATTCAAGTTAAGATGTTTTAGCAAACTCTTTGCCAGCAAACAATGTTTGCTTATGATATGAAATTATTAAAGATCACGGAGCATATTCTGTGGTTGTTAAGTCTTCAGCACTGACACTGAAAAATAATGTGAAATATTCCAGACCTTGTTTTGGTTTGGCTGGGCGTTTTTAGGAATCAGAAACCCTTACCCACCCAGCCTGTAGCATAATGTTAATTAATGATGTTTGGAAGCAAATTTAGGTTCTTCAATTATTATAATTAAGTGGGACAGATGGGACAGAACTCTGCATTATGTGGCTTAAGCAAAAAAAAAAAAAAATGTTGTTTACACTGAGGAAAGTCTCAGTTTTAGTGATTGTGTGAGTCCTACCGATCACTGAAATACTAGCAGGTCTGTGCCTTTCCTGTTGACTTAACCAGGTGAATAAGAGAGTGGTCAAGGGAAGAGTACCCTGAATTAGTAAAATATGTGGTATTCAGGATATAACCAAAAAATGTAAGGTATCCCAACAAACATTTTGTTATTATTTTATAATATTTACTCTCATAAAAAATAACATGATAGAATTAAAAATAATCACCAGGCTGATGTTCACCATTTTAATGGAGAAATTATAAGGGAATTGGTACAATTTTAGATCAGTAAAATGTTCTCACGAAATGTACTTATACCAACAAGGTTGATGTGGGTACACACACTAGAGGAAGACAAGAGACTCCATCACAGGCTTCTGTTGGTGTCTTCCCGAGAAGCTCAGTCCCTTGCTCCTACCAGCACTTGGGATTTGGGAGATTTCTGCAAGGAAGTTCCTGCAGGAGCCTGCCTGGAGATACAGTTCCTCAGTTCATTTTATAGCTAGTAAGTGTTTGTTCAGTGTGAAACTCCCATTTCTAATTGTTGAACCAGAGCAGGTCTTTCTTTTCCTGTCAACTTCCTGATAGCCACAGGGGAAAAAAGAAGTGTGTTCTTATTTCAGCATCCCTCACCCTCTTCCTTGCTTCTCTGGAAAAAGAAGCAAGCAAGCTATTTCTTTTACTCATCCTTTCCTTCAGCCTCCTTTCTCCAGGATCTTTAGCTCTTGTGAATCATTCCAGTATCCATTCCTGCCCCCAACTCTAGCTTTTGCAAATTTCACATGAAGTCAGGGGGATTGTTGGGTTTCCCTGCATGGCACGGGACCCCGCTGGAGAATAGGTTGAGATCTTCATAATCTCCATCATTGGGTGCTGGCTAGCAGCGCTGGGATGGAGGAGCAGCACAAGCACTGGAGCTCCTTCTCTGCAGATTCAGGAAGCCAATGTCACATCAGTTTGCACTCAGTTTGAGCTTGGAAAGGTGGGTTTTGCTGCCATGAGGCTTAATTTTTAAGTTTTTCATTTTCTTAACAAAAGCTTACATTCTGTGGGAATTCATGACTGAGACCAGTGTCCACACTTGCCAGGGAAACCTTGCAACTGCAAAGCATCTGAGTGGATTTTTAAGCCCCATTTGACTAATACCAGAAGGATTAGCATGTTATTTTGTTTGATGCCAACACAAGAAAACCTCATGTGCTTTAAACTGAAGGGTTACGTTTTCCTGGGTGGTGCTAAGCTAAGGTGATGAGAATAATGTTGTAAAAAGCTCAGGTACACTGATGGCCCTGGGGCATGGAGTAGTTCAGGCTGAGCCAGCTATTATGCTACCTGTCATCAATGAATGGGATGGAGGAGCAGGCTCTTTTTGGTTCACAAGTGAACTGACATGATTTGACATTCTGAGTATAGGAGGCATGAAACTCTAAACTAAAACTGCTAATCCAATGGTGGTCAGCTAAGCATTTTGGTCAGAAACATCAAGGGTGATACACAAGCACAGACCTTTGAGCCTCTTAGCTACCTTCTGTTTTCAGTTACATCAGTATAAATCCATTGACTTCCCTAGAGTTCCCACATCAGGCTTATTCCAGTGCTCCCGAGAGAAGAGTTGAGGGGACAGAAAGGAGGAATAAGAGGTGAATGGAATAAAAATGCAGTCTGAAATTTTAGTATGCACATGGTATATTCCCTTTCATGTGTTTCAACCATTTGGTCTAGTAGAGGATGTTCTTTCTGGCCAACAAGAACTGTGAAGCCACAACAAACAACCAGTAGTACCTAAGATTTCTGCAGTAGCGTCAGTGGATTAGAGATGTTGTTATGGAAAACCCTTCTCTAGTATGCAAGTATGTGCATGCTGCTAAACACGCAGTAGTAACAATCCCATTTTTTGTCTCCACGCTACTCCTGTCTAGCTATCTGCTGATCATAGGCAGAAGAGACCATGTGAAGTCCTCCAATCCTAATTAGAGTTTTCCAGGAACCACAGCATCAAAAAAAAAAAAAAAAAAAAAAAAAATTTAAACAGGAGAAAAGCCTTAGCTCAGTTTAAAAATTGTCTGGGAGGTGATATATGGCGTTTCTGTCCCTGATGCAGCAGGTATCTGGCATGCAGTGAAGCCAGAGCTTTTACTAAGTGCAAAGGTAGTTGGGAAGAGCCAGGTCATGCTACTCGTCAAACTCACTGCAGCAGCAGATCCAAAAGGCAATAAATAATAGCTTAGCACTCAGTCCTTACCTGTGCTGATCTTGGGGAACTTGGGATAAGGTAGCAAAGGTTGACCTAAGCCACCTTTAATCCATCTTCAATCTTGGCATTGGCCAAAGATCTCCTTTAACCAGCACCAGTTTATTAGATTACTGCAGTGCTTGTTCCAAAAAATCCTAAACTCGCTCACAGCAAGTGCTCAGCTGGAGGTAGGCAGGTCGTGTACAAACCAGCTATGTTCATTCACAGTTCTTCTGTGCCACCATGTACCTCTCTGTAAAGGCCATGCTGAAGTCCTTTGCGCTTCTTCACTGGGCCTTTGACCTCTGCCAGCACTGTGCATTCCCCTCTCTAGGTCAAGGAAAAATGTTTTTTACCACCAAGGAAATCTGTCAGAGAGACATTACTAACCCAAAGACCTCTGCTCTGTGAAGGAAATGTAGACTCGATTCTTTTTGTGCATCTGTAATCCTGCTGCCAAACCTGTGCTATGAAAGGTCAGGGAAAACATAGTAAGCTAACAAAAAATATTCAGTAACACCAGATCAAGAAGATGTGCACATCCCAGAAAATAAATCTGGCTCTGGACTGAACATAAAAGGATTTGCCAAAATCTTTGTCTGTCTTTTCAATTGAGATGCATGTTTACAACATTGAAAGTAGCCGTCCAGGTTTGGTCTCGGGTTGGCCCAGATGAGGAGTTGACTCTGCTGACCTGCCCAGGCACAGGAGCTCAGCCAGGCCGCAGAACTGATCTTACTCTGAATAACCTCAGTGACCCCCCAACCTCGACACCAGGCTGTCAGACACACAAGATTTGCTATGGCTGCCCTGCAGTATCTGATCAGCTTCATCAATGCAGTACTACCTTGCTGTTGTCTCTTTCCTTTTAACCCTGCAGGAAAATTACAGTGTTTCTTCTCTTGGTTTGATGGAATCCAGTTTTGCTTACACCTTAATGATCAACCATGAAAAAAATGAATGACATATACCTGTTATGAATTAGCATATGCTGTTAGTTAAGCCTTTGAATGTGTGTTTAATTTTCAGGTGGATGCATAATTACTCTGTGACCTGTTTAGCATTTCAGACTCATTCCTTTCAAAGACTGGAGAGAAAAAAAAGAGGTTACCTCCAAGCTGAAAAGAAAATCACAAAAGATTTTTTTTTTTCTGTATAATTTTAAAAAGGCTTCTGAACAAATTTGTTTTCAAAGTAGTTTGCTTTCGATCCTAAGACAACAGCTGCCAGCAGCTGGCTGGGAAAAAGCAAAAGTTAGCCTGAAAAGCACTAAAACTCACATGACCTGAAACTGTGTAATACTGAGCCCATTCGTAACCACAGCTAGATTTCTTTGTCATTCTGGAAAAAATAGTCAAGTGTCTGGGGGTTTTCTTTGTTACAATTTTTCTTAAAGGGATTTTCTTTTGGGAGGCAGCAGCAGAAGGGATTTTTGTTGGTTACTTTTCTTTCAAAGCTTAGTGATAACAGGCAAGCAATATGATTTTGGCAGGGAAGTATCACATCCCCTGTTAGAGAATAAACTGTTCCCTTGACTATGCACCGAGTGATAACCCTTTCTGGATTTACGAATTTTTCTATATATTTGCATAGAAACTCATTACAGCACCCTTTTAGCTGATAAAAGGAGCACATTGTTGCATGTTTCTGCATGTCTTACAACTCCCTGGACAAACTATTGATCAGGTAGGGTGTTCCCAAGGAAGCAGAAAGTCATTCTGTGAGCTCTTTCTTGGACAAGAGATAAGCCTTGCTGCTAGTCTACAACATGCCGTCTCCCCCCTCTCTTTGCATAGAGCGTGATAACTTCAGAAATCACTTGCTCCTTTCTGTATGAGATTTCCAGCCTGACACATTCACAGGGAAAGGAAGAAATGAAGGAAAAAGCACAACTTTTCAAATGGAGGAAAGTCAGTCCTTTTCCTTGCCAGATTCAAAAAAAGCAATGCTCGCCTAGCTCTGCTGTTTCCGTGTTGATTTCAGTGCTAAAAATGATGCACACCTGTTATATTACAGTGGAGTGTATTTTCATTCAGATTCATGTAGCTGTCGACCAGAAGCAAGGTTAAACCGAGCCTGTTTAAAAATTAACCCTTTTCTAAAAAAATTGCATAACGCAGTAGCACTCTTCAGGCAATCCTTCAGCTTTCTAGCATCAAGCCATCTCTGATGATGTGCAGGCTGTGTTTAAAGGCAATGCATTCCTAACAGCTCCTATGCCTACCAAGTTTCATGCTGTCACTTTAAACTGGTAGTTCTCTGATGGTCTTTACATTGTTTTAGTGTGGAAACAAGTATGCTCACTCATTTCTACATTTATTTTCCTGCACACCATCTTTCAAAAATATACCTTTAAATGTGCCTATTTCTAATTCCATGGCCCTGAAACGGCTCAAGCAAGGGATATTGGAAAATGCAGGAAACCGTAAGTGCTTTAGGAATCCTCTCTGTCAAAAACACATCTATCTTCAACCCTGCGTTTTGTCTGTCAGAGCAGGGGTAGGCGAGGGAAGTACATTAGGAAGCAATAACCCAAAGCTCGCCGCAAATTTAAATCCCGTAATTCAGAATTAGCTGTGATTCCTGCTGTCAGGAGCACAGAGCTAAGTAAAGGTTAGATTTCTTCTCCTACTGTATTTTCATTCCGATTAATATTTAAGCCGTGCTGGTGCTTGTGTCCGGGAGAACAGTCAGTCCTTTTACAGCTATAAATGGTAAGAGGCTGGGTCTGTCAGAGCTCGCCTGTCAGCTGTTGGAGCAAGGCGAGCACCTTGCTGTAGCTGGCCCCAGACCGTGCGCGTTTTCGCTGCTCTCGGGCTCTCCGCTTGCACCAGCTCGCTCATTGGTTGCAGCTATCGCCCTCCTTGCAGCGACTGCCGCTGACAGTGTATCTCTCCTCAGCTGAGATTACTGCGTATGACCTACTTTGAAAATGGTGTGAACCAAGGTTCACAAATTGTCTTGGAAGGGTGCCACGAGGTTGGTGTGCAAACATGCGCGGTCTGGGGAGGCTTCTGGCGGAGCGGAACTGGCTGCCTCCGTGTCCTTCCAGATGCAGCGCGCGTTCCTTCGCCAGCCCCGGCTTCACAATCCATCTTTGTGCTCTTGAGTGCGGCGTATTGATTTCCCAGGCAGGCCTGCTAGGTTAGAGAGCCTCTGGCCAATAAGTCCTCCATGCCTTTTTGCTCTCGAAACAGCTGAAGTAGTAATAAAGATGAATAAAGGTTTTCAGGCTGAGCTGTCAGCTGAAGCCTAGCAGTAGTAGTAGTAGTTGTAGTAAAAGCAGTAGTAGTGGTATCAGAATACAAGTCACAAAGGAGAGCTAAGCGGTAATACTTTATTTACACAGTTCATCTGTTTACTATAATCTGCTCGTTTATAGTGTAATGTAAACTTGCAATTACCAAAGCTGCTTTCCATGCCAGATGAACAGTCTAACCTGTATGTCATTCCAAAATACTGATAGCAGAGAAAATTCAACAGAAAGGAACAGCCTTGAGAATTGCAGCCTGAAAGCTGTACGGGGTTGGGGGGGGGGGGGGTTCTTTGTTTTTTTCTTCTTTCTCTTCCTTATATAAGCTCTGTGCTGCAGAGGAAAGTTTCCACAGACTCAGAAAGATCATATGCAGTTTCAAATCTACTTGAAAGATAAGGCTTTTTTTTTTTTTTTTTTTCCCCCAAGGCTAATATATTACATACCTACTCAGCACAGGGCTGCCTGTTATCTGATAAGATAATTAGCATCAGACACTAGGAGAAGCATACGTACTTTTAAAAAGGAGCATTACTGAATGTTCACAGAGGGAGTTAAAGAGCGTGCTTATCAGAGCTTTTCCATGCAGAAGACTTGCGCTGGTATTTGACTTTGGGTCAAGAAGTCCTTTATTAAATTAGCAATGCAAATGTGTTTTACTTTATACATGTGGAATTTAAGTGTGCCGGACAGCCTCCCTCTAGAGCACTTTGGGGCTTCTAACAGATTTAGGATGGGCCAAGAGTTCCAACTCGGACTCTGAGTATTTCTTTTTGTTTGTTTTATCCTCTCTAAAGACATCTGTTCTACATGGCTCTCCTCCTTGGCTGCAGTTCAATTTCCACTGACTTCCATGAACTCCATTACCCATGAACCCAAGTGCAAGCCTCTCTTTGCACCAGGACCAGCCCGTGACTCCTGAGCACAGACCTATGGCTTACAGATGCCCTCAGCCACCTTCCCCAAAGCACGTGGCTATGGGGAGCAGCCACCACCTTGAGGAAAGTACACCTCATCCTCCAGCTTGTCCCTCACCTGCTGATAGACAGTCATGAATCCTTGAAGCCATGCTATAGTAGTTCAGTAATAGGGAAAGCTGAGAAAAAGACCTTTATCAGCTCTAAAAACAGGACAACACTGATGCTTACTCTGCCTGATGTGGTCTTTGCCGGTTGCTAAACGGCTAAAATGATCCATGGTGGTCAAAGGGGGAAGAAGGCAGGACCTGAAACAAGAACTTGACATCTGACATTTGCCAGCCCTGTTCATGGAGCGGCTGGCCCACAGGCAGGAGCTCCTGTCTGAGCACGTCTGCTGGATCCTCTGCAGCAAACCCTTCTGGCCTGACAGTTGTAATAATAAATAGCGTAACTGGGCTGACATTTTGGCTTGGCAGGGTCTTTCATAAGTCTCAGCTGGGAGTGATTGTTTTAATGAAAAATGTTAATAGATGAATAGTTTGCCCATGAGTTGTTACTTCTAGAGTAGAAGGCACTGAGTTGTTTTTAGTGGTGGTTGTTTTCTTTTAATAGCATATGTGGAGCTTTCTGAGGGATGTGGCAGTGTTCCTCACCTAAAAGGTGGGGGCAGGACTCTGAAAAGCGTGTGGTGTCCTTGTCACTTGCATCATTCTGTGTGACTGTGTGAGGCGTGATGGCAAGAAATTGGAACCAAAGGGGGCGGATTCAGTTCTGGTCCCTGTTATGGGGCTGCTGGCGAAAGCGGAGAGTTCTCAGCCTACCCCAAAGGGTGCCACAGTATACATATGCAGACGTAGGTTATTGCAGATAGGAGCGTCAACAGCACTGGAAATACTTCTCCTCAAGACGTTTTTCTGATTGATTGCAAAGGAAGAAATGGTCACTGATGCAGGGAGGAGGCAAATCCTTCCCACCCCTGATAAGTCCTGGTAGTCTGACTGAAAGATATGATGCATCAGCTTGTGGGGCTTTACTCTCTAGGCAATCAGCCGGTCTGTTGAACGAGCAGATCACAAAAAGGGAACATGGTTGGAGCAGTACAAAGCAGGCCAACCCAAAGTTTCTTTTGTCTTTTGTGTTGCCTGTGGTTTTAGAAAATATTTTGGAGTAACAGAGCCAATCAGGGAAACAGAGATGTAACTACTGCCAGGCATACTCAGCCTTCAGCTCCTGCTCTTCTGTCTGCCCCTAAGTCCCTCCCAGAAATGAGGGGAGACTTGAGCAGGAGAACTGAAAGACAGCCCATGACTACCAGTGGCAGAAATGTTGCCTGACACAGACGTGGACGCAAAGTACTGCAACATACCTTGCCACTGCCAGATGCCTACTTCTCTGACGTTAGCGAAGAAGCCTCATGTTGCTTCATAATACTCAGTTGACACTACTCACCTTGTCACATCTCTTGTATGAGGTATCTTATTTCACAGCCTCTGCCGAAACATCCCAGGCGCTCAAGCTAAATCAGGAGAAGAAATGTAACACGGTCTTTCCGGGTTTGAGCAAATGGGTATGGAAACAGAGTATTTTGGGCAGAATTAAATGGAGGTTATGATCTTCCCCATTGATTTGGGGAAGCTTCCATCACAGGTAATGTGTGGTCTGGTAAGATTCATTCATGGATCTCTCTTTCAAAGAGTGAGATCCTACAAGCTACCACCCAAACCTTAACTGTCCTCTGCTAATCAGGTTGACAAAAATTAATCTCTAACATCAGCTGTGAGGCAGCCAGTAACTTGATCCCTATGACTGAGGTTTCAGGGTAGCGCAGGGTACTGAGACTGTCCTTGTAACTTTGGCCAGTGAAAAATGGAAGTGTGTAATTATTTGTTGGATCACTCTTTATATTTGATACTGTTGATCATCGAATGCTGCTAACCTGTGTGGAGAATCAGTGGAAGCTCCATGAAATCATTCTGTTCCTTCTTCTAAGGCAGAGCCAGAGGAGTCACAAGCGGCAGTTGTTCTCCTGTGTCAAAATTCATCTCTGGAAGCTGAACAAGGCTTCTTCCATAGACATGTGAAACCATTGGAAGAGCTGGGGAGATCACATGGTGAGCTAAAGTGCCTGCTTTTCTGTAGATGCTATCTAGGTTTTCATGTTCCTTATTGCAAGCATAATTACTGCCTTCCCCTAATTATCTTAGTGACTACCTGAAGCTGGCATCGCTCTGCAGAGCAAACGGCCAGAACTGAACCAGACAAGTCTAAGACCTCAGTTTTATTAAATAGCTGCACCAATGTTACTTAAAATCACATGTAAACCAAATTGACTGTGCTAACTTAAGACTGTCTTGTTTGCGAATACCAAATCAGCTCCTATTTAGGTTTACGTTTAAACCAAAACAGATGTGGTTTAACACTGAAATATGAGAATGTCCGCTCTATCTTTTACAGCAGTTTAACTCAAATGGATTGTAAATTATAACTTTAGAGAAACTAATATAATTTTTCCTAGCAGTTTAGACCTAGGTGATGACTGTAGAAGCAGAGGAGTACTTTGAAATTCTTCCTTCCATAACTGTTCCAGGTGCTGAGGGCCTTTGATGTTTGTTGCACTTCTGTGAACTTTTGGGCTTTAGTACTTGCCCACAGAATATGCACAGAAATAGGAAAGCTCCATCTCCGTTTCCCAGGGACCAGACTGTTGCCCTCACTCTGTTGGGTGCAGGGCAGCCACGATGATCCGCATAAAATAACTGCATTTGAAATCACTTGCTCAGAAAACTGGAAACAGTCTGTCAGTTTACCATGCACACATTGCCATAGGCCTGTTGTTCATAAATGTCTCCCCATTTTCTTCTCTCTGCTAAGCATGGAAGTTCTGCTTTGTTGCATGGAGTCCTGGGTAGGTTTTCAAATTTGATCTTGGAAGGCTTCCAAGGAAATAGCCTTCACCATTTCTGAGATGGGGCCTTCCTTTACGATCATCATCGCAAGAAAGTACATTTCACAGAAGCAATGAAACTGTCAAGCCACAGAAGGAAGCTTCTGGACCCAGAACTTTCCCAGAAGCTCTATCTAGACCCAGGAAATGTATTTCTGCAATGAATAAGGTGTCTGTAGACATCATTGCATTCAGAAAACATCAAACTCCCTCTGTAGATTATAGAAACACACAAGTGCATGTGTAACCCCTACAGGATTACTCGAGCTCTTTCTCCTATGGGGTGCTAAGGAAGGAAAAGTGGGAGAGATTATTGTTGCTATTTTTACATGCTTGGGAGCTGCTAAGTGATTATAATAATGGGAGTCATAAATTACTTCACCAATGCATTTGGAGATGAGACAGTGAACCGACTCCTTGGAGGAATAGAGGATAGGTATTCTGAATGGCAGAGGCTGCAGAGGAGAGGACTCAGGCACTGGGAAGGGGAGACTGTATGGATGAAACTGGATATCTGTTCTGCTCCCCCACTCTAATTCATTTGTGGTGCAAGCAAAGCAGGCACCGCATTTGCAATGTGCAAGTTTGGTGAAAGCATTTGCACCTGTTACCTGAAGGATGGTTCAGCAAAAGAAATTCAAAAGTTTATTCAGTGGATTCTTTTTTTCCTTTGCTGTTCCCAAAAAAGAAGCTCATTCATATGCACTTGACAGTGAGAGGTAAATTTTCAGTGCGGCGCAAGGTGACTTAACCACATGATTCCCAGGAACGGTAGTGGGAATGCTGCAGCAAAATCCTCATGCCAAGGCATGTGAAAACGCCTGTAGAAGAATCCACTGCCCTGTGGCAAGGGGAATCCTGGTCAATGAATTTTGTGCTGAGCGCTGAAACAAATAAAATCCATGCCACAAATCTCCTGTCTGCAGCACTGTGATTCTCTCTTTGAGATTCTGTGCAGACTTCTTCCTGGTGCATTGCATTAATATTAAATTAACAACACACTACTCACATGGAACTTACATTCTAAAAAAAGCTCGCATTATGCTGTAAGCCTTTTATTACAAAATAATAGCAGTCGTGAGGTTAAAGTTTGTTCATACAGTTTTCTATAGAACATCTGTACATTTTTAATGGAGGATAAAAGCTACGTTCCATGTGTAGCTTAGTCATATGAATATAGATAATGAGTAGTTTATTGAATTTCCTTTTTTATTTTACCATTCGCTTATATTCATATAAAGCCTTTCCATGCAAAACATACCAGATTTTTGTAAGTGGCGCTTTCTTTTGAGAAACACTAATTTCTCTGTCAGTGTTCTGCAGAGGATGTGACCTGATATGAAAAGGACCTATTCCTCTAGGATTTAGCTTGTAGCTAGAGGCATAAATCAGAGATTCTCTGAAGTGGATTGTAATCCACACTGGAGAGAATAAAGAGAAATCACTACGTCCATATGGAGCAGGACCTCGAGAAGCTTTATGAGGACCACATTCACTGGAACAGTTACCCAGCATCCAAGCCATGGAAGCCCACACAGGCTTCAAAAACAAAATATTTCAGGGCTTTTGTGGCCTTCCATGATGCGGAAGCTGGACAGAATTTTTATTGAATCTGGCCCTAAATAAGCAAAAGAATTTTGTAATCAGTGCATGGTTTAACAGGAAGCCAGAAAAATTCTTTTAATATTGGAGTGATATGGTGGGAAAGCTTAGCCCTAGATACAGTCCTGGCTGCTGAGCTCAAAAGAAATTTGCCTGCAAGCAAAACTAGCTGGGAGTACAGAAAACTCCTAATTAACCTGAATGGTTAAAAGGTTTGCATCAGAATCTCAGTTTTTTACTGTCTATATATAAGCCATACCTTACTTTTCAAATGCTGACCCTTCACCCCACAAAAATATTTTCAATACCTGAAATAGACTCAGTCCTTGAATGCTGATCCCCCTCCTCTTCTTCCTGTCGTGTAGAAGCACTTTCAATTATTGGTAAAGAACTCTGGATACAGTGCCAGAGCTCCTTAATGCCATTCCAGGTGTCAAACAGCAGGGACTATTAGAAAGCAATATGTAGCAATCCTCAGCCCTGATGGTATTTCAGCATTAAGCCTAGATCCTGGAACAATTGCTTGCTGTATTGCCAAAAGTCTTAGAGATTAAAGCTTTGGTAGTATTGATATGAAGCAGGCAAAGAAGCGACTGTTGCTTGATGGTCTAGATACAAAAGGGACTGCATTATGTTATGCCATGAACTGGAAATCATCCCAGTGCTCTACAGTGAGCCTTGTGCCATGGCGGTCAGCAGAGTCACCAGGACGGGCAGGTATTCGAACTACAATTGTGTTTTCTCACCTTGAAATTTTATTTTCATGTTTTAGATGCAGAGATTTGGGTAGTGTTGAAAAATGTCCAAAGGGGCATTAACCAACATCTGAGAGCGTTGTGGAGATCCAGATAAGTGGACAGAGCTCACTTGGGATCTAGATAAGTGGATGTGAACTCATTCCTTTAGCTTCAGAGTGTACCTGTAAGTGATGATGATTTCACCTGGAGCAGCATGTAAGCATTTCAATAAACAGGGTGTGCATTGTGTAGCAAAATCAAAGCTATGCAGTAATAACTACCCTGCAGCTAAATGGATGCTTTTTCCACAGCTGAATCCTGAAGAGGGATGATGTAGTTTTTAGTCATTCATTGCCATGTGACTTATTAAAACAATTAACACGCAAAAAAAGTGGTTATTTTGAGTGGTTTGGCGAAGGCTATACAGAATGAAGTTCAAGCAGAGTAAGTTTCTATCTCTCTTGGTAGCAAAGTGTGTGAAGTGGCCACGGCTGCGGTTCTCTTCTTCACTCCCCTTCTAACTTACTGTTTAACCTTGGGAAAGTCCCCTGGCCACTTTGGGTTTGCGATTCATTATGAACTTGAAACTCCAATCAGCTTCTCTAAAAGGCTCACAGGCTCCCTGGGCAAACCTGGATCCACCTCTGGGGTTGAGCCTGATGGGTTTATAATTTGAGGCCTGTGTACATGAGGTTTGAGGTTTTGACATGTAACCAGATGAAACATAATCATTTCAGCTGAGTTTTGCTTTGAATTTTGGGTTCAGCTGCACTCCTCACTTAAAGGGAAGGCCTGAAGGTAGTGAAGCTAACTGAAGAAACTGTCCGCTGAGGGTTTCTAGGGGAAAACCAGATAGCTTCATGCAGTCTGATTTAAAATTAAAGCCCTAGTTGTATGGTGTACTGTGGTTTTTATATTCAGTGCAATTGCCTGGACCCTGTTCCAGGAGGAGAACATAAGAAAAGCAGGTGTGTAATTAAAACCCTGCAAGATGCCTTGGATGGAAGATCTCTGCAGACAAACCTGCAAACATTGTGAGCGACAACGCAGATTTTCCCTTTTTGAGTTTCCTTGCCTTCCCTCCATTTCCTCCTTCCCAGCCATCCAAACAGTACAGGGCAAACAAAACTTGTAGTGATTTTAACTGTGAGGGACCCCAAGACTTGCAGGACTGGTCTTTTAGATTTCCTGCTGGGTGGCAAATAGATACTTTGTTAGTCTGGTCACGGCCTTGGTCGAAATGCACCTTGTGTCTGTTGTCCAGGTTGCTGTGTTTGCGTCCTACTTCGCTAGACCTCCGTGTCTCTGTCTGGCCTTGTAGCTATGCTCGGGACCTGCTGATCTTTTTGAGGTCTGAAAAGCCAGTGGAGCCTGAAATCAGCACTAGTTTGTCAGTAATTTAAACTCATTTCTGTGCTCTAGCCCTGTGGACGCTTCAGCTTACAGCCCACACCTTGATACACAGTTCACGTAGACAGCTGAATAACACAGGCTTAGCGGAAGAGGTTTCCGCAAACGATTGTTATTTTCTTAGGCAACAGATTTCAAGGGCACGAAGGCTGGGTGAGCTCTGGGCCACGATTTGCTCAGGCTGTATCTGCACCGCAAGCATGGAAGCAATTGCCAGTGCTGGATTTAGCTGGCCACCACGGGCTGCGTCCCAGCTTGGGTGAGACCTGAGTACTTCCCCCCCGGCTCCCGTGCTGGAGGGGCCTTCAGGGGCTGGGCTGGCTCAGGCCAGTGTCATCGCTCCGGTTCGCACAGCAGTTGTGCGGGGGAAAGGAGCGCGGGGCCTTCGGGGCCGGCCGGCTCATGGGGATGTAGCCAGCTGCTCCCCAGCACTCAGGGGGAAACTTCAGAGGGCAGAGTCTGGCACCGCGTTGTGTAACTTTATTTTAAAGAACTAACTGTGATTTTTATATGGAGCGTTTGTGTGCCAAAAATACAGCTCTTTTTATTTAGTGAAATATCCTTTGGAAAACTGTAAAATCATGACAGGTTTTCATATTTATTTTACATTCAGTTCAGGATTATACACAATCAGCTTTAGGGCCTTGCAGGAGCCAAGAGAATATAAAGGTTGTCAGAAAATTGGAGGCTTTATACCAGGCTGTTCTGATTTAACTGGCAGACCGTTTAAAGTTACTGAGATTTGGGGAGAAGCAGAGCTTTTCAGAAATGTCAGTCTTCTGAGGAGAGTGCTGCAGTTTCTGACTGGCACCCACTCTCCAAAGTACTGACCTCAGCACCAGCAGGAGAACGGCAGCAGCATCTTTAAGCTATATTTTGTTATTATTGTTCAGAAGTTTCCCCCTTTCTGAATAGATAAGTTTCCCCTGGGGATGTAGTAGCATCTGGGCTTTCTTGCAGCTGAGTTTAAAGCCGCCTGGTTCCCCGAAATGAAGTGACAGCTTTTAGTCTTCTACAGGAACGTGTGAATGTATTCAGGTTCATTTATAACACACAGAGAAGAGAATTGATTTGGGGTGGGGCGGGGGGGGGAAGAGGAAAGAGAGAAAAAAAGTCTTTGAGGGCTTCATCTGCCCAGGCTGGGAAGTAGTATAAAGCTTCCACACACTTCAGTCCATGTGAGCAGAGTAGTAATGGGATACACACGTACACACATGCACGCACACACACAAGCTGGGATCCCTTTCAACCAGTCGAGTTATTCCTTCAGTCGAAGGTATTTTTCTTAGTTCTAATAATAAACACTGAAATCTGGGGTTAGTGCAACATACAAAGATAGCCTTTAATATACACAATGTGGGTTACGTCGAACGGTATCCAGTATACAATGACCACATTGTTTCTCTTCTTTTTTTTTGTTTCCACAAAAGTATAAAAGAGCATCACGCTACAGACAGCGCGTTTTAGTCTGAAGTGGAACTGGCAGAGGATTTCAATGGAAAGTTGATTTATTTCAAGGGATTATGGGAGTCCAGGGATAAAGCTGGCACCCGGCCACAGGGAGAGCCCTTGACCTAGAAGCAGGAACAGTTTTCAAAGCTGTACATGTACATAACTGAGCAGAACACTTTAATTTAGTGCAGAGCATAACCTGAATTCCTTCTCTCAAGGAAGATGAAAGAAAGAAATTTTACTTAGTAGGACGTTGGAAGCTGTATCCAAAGCTCTTTGCCTATTTTACATCTTATTCTGCAGCATTGCAGGAAGCAATTGTTTGTGACAAAAGGCCACTTTCTTCCCTGCTTAACTGGGAAAGCAAATTGAGCTGCCACTCATAAAACCGACTGGATACAGAATTAATTTGCTTTTCCTGATAGACGAAACAAGTTAACAGGCCACTGCAGGTTACTCTCTGAATCAACATATGAAGCATAATTTCATTGTTTCCCCCACCCTCCCCTTTCCTCTAGGCCTTGAGTGGTAATTATAAAGACTTCAAATCTCCCTAGTGACATCAGCTGGTTAAAAAAATTTGGATCACAGGAATAATGTAAGCCAGAGCCTGCTTTCAGCAGCATTGTTCACACTCCAGAGAAGGTAATTCTATACAAAATACTCTTCTGTAACTACGCTCTATTAATTTTAGTGGTAGTTTTCAGTAAGCTTCACATTGGGATTCACATCATCCGGCCTATTCCTTAGTCAGAAGGTACAAAGCATAACAGCAACAAAACAGGTCTTTAAAATGATATTTTGGAGCATTTCATGAAGACCATGTACTATATCAAACCTGCCATAATAATTACATTTACTAAAACTTCGTAAGCCGTAACAAGCTTCTAGCTCGGCCGGCCTTGAAATCAATCATAAACTTCAGCCGCCTAATCCAGTGCTTTATTCTGCAGCTCTCAGTCCGGCCAAACATCCGCAGGCGTCTGTAGGTATCTGACCTGAATCAAGGACTCTGGGTTTGAGCCCTGTGTTTCCAGACAGTGCGTCTGACTGATACTGCAAAACCACAAAATGCCAGATGGTTTCAACATATTACATAGCTCCCTGTATGGGCATCCACCGACAGTGTGTGCCTTCCTGTAAAATTTCACATGCTGAAACAACTTCTTGCAGTGTGGAGACAACACTGCGCCTGAAAACAAAGATTTAACGACATTGGCGTTGCTCAGTCTCTTGTCAATTTCTGGTCTGGGAAAAAATTTCAGCTGTTCTAAAATTAGAAGATAACGTAAGGCTGGCTAGAACAGGGCATAGTCTGGGCAGGCTTCTCCATTATCAGCTTCCTTGCTGAACTTTAATCCTTATTTTATGACTGTTCCACTGTTTTGGGTTTAGCTTGCATCATGGGCACAAGCTGCCCATCGTGGCAGATTTGCACGATGATTTTGCCATGTACATTGAAACGAGACTAATGGATTCGTTTCACTTGTCAGCTGTAATGAGTGGGGACCGAGGGGCCTTCCCGCCACCTGACCCGCGGCTGGGTTGGATCCCAGGTAGGAGGCTTGTGGTCTGGGGGGGGCCAGGGCCAGGGAAAGCGGTCCTTTTGCTATGTTACCTAAAACAATCTTGACTGAGACCGCCAGGTCCCCTTGTGTGCTAACTGGTCTGCTGGTTTCCTCATAACTTGCACACAAATACCCTGGATCTCTAGGGGAATGGGAAAGAGCCACGGAGCCAGCTCTGTGCAACGGGAGGGAGCCTCCTTCCTCAGTGTACGCATACACCCTTTTGTCAGGCTCTGGAGGGCAGGCCCTGACCCTTTGCGTTTCCTGAGCTAAGTCTTTCAACGCTGTGAAGTTCTTTGAGCACGCAAACTATGCCTCAGGGCATGCCCTAAACTAGCATTGGCAAAACTGATGGGGTTGGTGCCTGCTTCACTACTACATCTGGGAAGGAGAAAGAAGGTAAATTCAGCTCCCAGAGGAGAGCCATTCGGTTAGTCCTGCTTCCTTAACACGTGCAGTCAAGACCTAGATAAGGCAGCTTTACCCATGTGTACCTTTGTTTAGCACTAGCATTTGGGATCTAGTGCCAGGAAGTGTAGGAGATGCAGGCAGTGCAAATGCATGGGATAAAATCTTGCTGCGTTTGTCATGTAGAGGAGTTTGAGAGTCCCGGTGAAATGCAAGGGTATTGAATCCTGCCTGCAGACAGCTGCCAGAGTCTTTTCTAGAGCATACCTGTTTCTTTGAAAGCCGTAAGAATCAGGCCTTGCAAAGCCTGATCCTGGACTGAGCGACACGGAAATGTCTCCCAGTGCATGCTGAAGAAAACAATGAACTGCTAACTCATTTTATCCTTCATGCAGCTGCATGGGCAGTTGCATGTATTTGGTAAGGACAGCTTTGTCCTCGCCATCCCCACCGTGACGTTCAGGAATCCCTGAGAGGCTGCCACTATGGGGCAGGAACCACCATGCCATGTAACACAGTATACATCCCTTTGCCCATGCTCCCCCCAAGTCCTCCATGTCCTTTCTGAAGAAGTCTTAGATTTGACACGTCACAAGTGCTCCAGGTGTTGCTGTTGTAATTTAGGGTATTTGCCCACAGCACATCCTTTGTGAGAACTTTGCATTGGGGTTTCATGAAGAGGTAAGGAGGACAGGAGGAATGCGTTTTCTTTAAAGGTAAAAAAAAATTCATCTTTGTGTGTTGAATGCTTTTTGCAGCCAGGTTACCAGGGACGTTCTGTGCAGAAAGCTACGCTTGAACTCATTTTCAGCTTATGTTGTAACTCCCCTCCCTGGCATTAGTACTAGTAAGTTTGTAATCAAATACATGGCAGCTGCACCAATGGGCCAACAAGGTCACTTTTAATTCATGGCCCTGTCTGTGGTTTGGTGGGGAAAACATAATTATGAAATCCCTTGGGAAAGGGCTGTCTTGATGTGGCCAGGCGTTTTACCAGTAGCAAGTATTTACATAGCATCTTTTCTACTGATAGAAATGAATAAAAAGGAAGAATAGGAACACTTAATGTTGCTTTTACATAGCAAAGAATCACGTAACTGATTTTACTCTGTGTTGCTTGTAATTATGCTCTTTCGTATCTACTAATTATGGCAAAGAACCGGAGAACTCTAATGACAGTAGTGTTAACTGAATAAAATTTTAGTTACTTCAGCTTTAGTGAATAATTTGTCTTCCTCAACTTGATTTACTAATATCTTAGTTGACAAGACTCCCCATTCTGTGTACCCATTTTGTAGTTAGAGAGGGATTGTTTATAATTTACAGTTTAAGCCCAAGTGCTATTATTTTGCACTGTCAAAGAGCATCTGTTACAGTAGATAGCTCTTTGTATGTTAGTGTCACAAAAAATAAAGCACACAGGCATGTTGGCAGCCAGTTTATGAGCACCCTGCAACGTTCAACTCCGTAAAGGTGAATTTCTTTTGAAAGGGCAGCAAATGGAATTGCATAAGTGAACTCTGTGGGGTCGTCTACAGTGGGATGAGCTTGTGTTACCTGTGCAGGACTCATTCACACCAGCTGTGCAATCCAGATTCAACACTCTGGTTCTCTGGGTAAAATCCAGGCCAAAATTTATTTGTAGGCATTTGATTGTTACCTGATTATCACTACAGGCATCCCAGGGTTTTAACCACAAGCTTTACAGAAGCTAGCCTATGTACTTTCTGCTTCCACAGGGCAACTTATAAGTAGAATGTAATTAGAAGGTCTGAATTAGTTCTAACTGTGTGCAGGCAAACTCTAGCGTAGCTTTCATGCCAGTACAGACAGGACCAAGCCATTTCAAAGCACATTAGAATTAACGTTCTTTACCTTGTAACAAAACCCCAAACCCCTTCAATGAACCCTAGCAAGAGATCTGTCATGTTTAGAGTTGGTTATGAAGCTTTACTTCTTTTATGCTTGATTATAAGCCTTTATTTCTGTTTGTTTGTTTGTTTACTTGCAGAGCGCAGTAAAAGCAGTAGTTTACGAAGCTTCTTTTCACTGTACCTTGATGGAGAAGGCGAGCAAGGGCTCTCAACAGCGCAACTGGCACCAGGTAGCTCTCATCTCATTTGGACTGTACAAGGTTTTACCGCTACTGGCAAGACCATCAGCCTTATTCAGTCGTGCTACAGCTTTGAACTCATAGACTATACCGTCGCTATGAGAATTGTGCCTCTTGCTACAGAAAAATCAGTTGTGTCCTCAGAGATCAAATCATATACTGACTGTAGGTGTATAACTGTGTTCAGTGTGGGCTTCCTTGTGCAGCTAAAATTGTAGCCTAGCCAGCCTTAATGAAGCTTTTCTTTTTTGGACTAAAGCTGATCATCTAAAGCCAGAATACTAGTAGCTCACGTTGATCTCAGCTGTGGTTGCGGATGCTCGTAATTTTAAGAAATCAGGCCTTATGTTACCTGTTAGAGACCACACAGCTAGTCAGTGATGAGTGTTGTGCTTTTTCCAGCTACTCACAGACTCACAAAAGTATGAGGTTTAAAAGAACAAGAAAAAATTACTTCAAATGTAATAAAGTTTAAATAACAAAGAATTGCACATTGCTAGTTACATCAAGCATTTATTGTTCCATTCGACCTCACATTTCCTTTGATCTATTTTTAAGTCATTGCAAACTTTGTTAAAATCCAAATTCCAGAATCTCCCCGCCC
>VZTL01057396.1:47402-59510 GCA_013400535.1 Scopus umbretta | reverse complement strand
AAAAAAAAAAAAAAGAGTCCTTTTGCCTTGGACTCACATTTTGAGAAGCCGATTTCTTTTGTGTTACTAAAATGCCAAGATTTTAATGGAATGCTTTATTAGGTTTCCAGATGCTTCTGGCCAATAACAAGCAAAGTTCAGCTCGGTAGTTTTAATCTCAGAAACATCAAATCTGTTTTCCCTGCATGTGAGAAGAGCTGTGCAGCTCTTAAGAAGATTAAAGCTATAAGTTCTAACATTACAGGGGCCAATGCTTTCACAGTTCAGATCAGGCCGGGTTATTTTATGCAAGTTTTTCCTCATGTGAATTTCCAAGACTACTGAAAGCCTTCAGTTTTGCCTGGGCTCTCCCCCCCTACCACATACTCAGGTATGCTATTTGTAGAAGGTGAATACATAACTCTTTCTTCTGTTCTGCCTCGCTGCTTTATTTTAATGTTAAGAGGCAAATTATATCATTTTCATTATCAGTGCAGCTCACAAAACCAGCTATTACTGAAAGACATCAGGATCAGCAGTCAGCCACCCTCAAAATAAGCAGCTGTAAATCTGGAGTGCCTGTACTTTCTAAACGGAGACAGGCTTTTACATTAATCTCCTGGACTTGCTGAGTACTGGTACGGTGCCCAAACATGAGTAAGTAAACTCAATTAGTAAAAATAGACATGATATAGCAGTTCGATATATGGCATTTAAGCCTGTGTGCTACAAACCAGAAGTGCTCGGTTCAAGTCCCAGAGATTCTGTTTTGTATGTATGATTCAGTCATTTTCCTTGTTGCCAAATACCTCGTAAAAAACAATAGTAGTATTTTATTTTCACAAAGATGTAGTACTGCTGTCATTTACACAAGTGTAAATCTGGAGAAACTCAGCTGACTTCTTGAGACTCTGGATGTTCAGCAACTCTGAAAATTAAATTTTTCAATTGACGTTTGAAAGCTAGTATGCGAACCAGCTTTAATGTTTATGTCTTTTATATATGCAGAATTGCATGGAATGTACTGTTATAGGCAGATAAGAAACATTTGCAAGAAATAGAAACTTTTTGGAGCTTTGTTCTGCATAACGGGGCAAGTCTGGGTATGTTAATTTGCAGCTTAAGACTGAAGGGAAAATCTCCTTCTTTACCCTCTTTAGCAATGTAGCAGACTACACCTCTTTTTTTATGGCAAGCTGATCAAAGTCAAATTATTCAAGCGCAAGTTTTCTAAGATCCCTGTGCTCCGCTGTGTAACAGAAGGGCTTAGGTCTGGGTGTGGTGTTCTTGACCTTCTAGTCTTTTGTCTTTTCGACCCGTTTTACTTCCTCTGTCTGCCCAGTTTTAGCCAGGAGAGTGATCTAAAGAGACCCTGTTTGTTTTCCGTGCACATTATGATAGGCTGCCATTGTGTAACGACATACAGTATGCAGGATAAAACACCCTGCTTATTATAGCATAGTTAAAAGGCCTGTCACTATTTCCATTTCAAATTCCTATTTTCAGGAGTTTACTACTGAGCCGTAACAAATTGCAGGCAGGAAACTTGGCAGTCACATTCCCAGCCTAAGAGCAAATTCTTTTACCAACTTTAAATAAATAAATTAATTAATATTAATGGCATGTGCTCCCAGCATGCAAAATAAAGGAGGTTTTGTTATTGTTTTGTTTTGTTTTATCGTTGAAACAAAAGATGAAGATTAAGGAGAGTCTTTACATACCAAGCGTCTCTATACAAGGGCTATACAACAGACCGGGAGCAGTGTTACCAAGTGATGGAGATAATTATCTGGTGGGCATTCCCGATGAGAGTGAGCTAATTCTAACAGGAATATCAACATAGAAGGGCTATTAATCAATGAGTACAAGAAAAAGCTGGGAAGAGCAGAAGAGAGTTGTATATCACAAATACTTCCAGTGCTGGCAAACTACAGCTTGATAACCACGGCGGGTGAGAGCGATATTCTTTGGGGTCAGTTTAACAATTTTTGGTCTGTTGTCCAGATAGCAGAGATTTCAAGCTGATAAATGCTCCTAGCTTATCTTTCTGTTCACTGAAGATTTGAACACTATAAGGCATCTAGGAACCGGTGACTGTAAACAACATGAATTCAACACGCTATTAAGAGAAAGTGCTACTACAAGAGTAGCAGATTCAGAGGAAGCAACATACCAGAACTTAAGAAACCCAATGAACGTTTTGGCTAGTAAGAAGCATTAAAAATGCTAACATATAAGAAGATAGGTAAGTCCTCGGAAAGCACAATAAGTAGGGTATATCAGGGTACAGTTCTTCAGAAAATGCGTAAAAGGGGCTTGGTGGTTGTTGGAATATCTTCTTTCATTTTGTTTTCAGGAAATTATAATTTCGGTAGGTTAAAATAAGAAAACACTATTATTTCACCTTTGGAGAAATCTACCTTTTTGCCCCACTGATCATTTGCTATTTCTGAAGAATCAGCTGGTCTCAAAAATACAGTCTTTGCTCAGGAGATAACTGTTCGGAGACATATGTCAAATAATGGAGTATTTGACTGCATCATTTACTGCAGACAACATAACCTGTGTGCCTATGTTGCAAACTGCCTGGGGAGGAAACTTGGCCTCGTACAACTGATTTGAACATCTAGTTCAAAGAGGAAGGGGGCACTGATCCTCATGTAGTGAGCTGAGGGATTATTAGAATATACAAAAAGATTTTAGGAAATCACCAAAGGAATAACTTTCATGAGAAGGCTTTCATTTCAAGCTACATCATGCAGACTTTTGTGATCTCACTAGAGAGACCTTATATGTGTGCAAGGTTGAGATAAACGTGTCTTGGTTCAGATAAATGTTTTTGGAGGCCAGACCATGACTCCTGTACAAGTTGAGCCTTTTTGAGGCTGTTACAGAGCCTGCAAGCGCCTCTTCTGCAGTTTCAGGATGATCACTACAAGGGACTCGGAGGAGCCACTCAACTTGGCAGTGACTCGCGCTGAGCTGAAAGCTTTTGGGAACATTCCTGGGAACCTCTGATACTCTGAAGAGACTCTAGTGAGAGACAACACTGGGGCTGGGATGCTTGCCCAGATCATAAACTATGCAGGAATTTCTGTACAGCTGATAAACTCTGCACAGGACCCTGCAAAGTATATGCATTTTGTAACGATACCTACAGGATCTCAGAAGTATCTTTGGGACAGCAACCACTGCTACACGGTACTCACAAGCTCTGTCCCCTCTGCCCCCTCCTCCCACATGGGGCACATGGTTTGACTGTGAGAATTATTTGAGGAATTCTTGGCTGTTTCCCACCCTCCCTGCTCCCCTCACCCCCCCTACATTTTTAACCAACAGAGGGAAACAGAGGGGCTCAAGAAGTAGAGGGCTCATATGTAATAAACGATGAAGACTCTGCAAAGAATATATCCTACTATACAAACATAAAAAAAACAGGCTGAAGCCGTAATGCAACGAGGTAGACAAGCTCTCTTAAATATGACTTCAGTTTGCAAGATTATAGAGGTCTATTGAAATAACCATATGATTTGGGCTGTGACTGGACGTGGATCGCTTTGGGGGTGAGGGAGGTGGTAGTACCTCTATATGCATCTATCACGGTTACTTCTGGGCATAGTGTCACTGCTGGGGACAGACTGGCCAAAGTAGCAGTATTCAGAGAATAGCAGCAAAAGCGATTGTGGGGAGGCAGAGGTGATCTTGGCCGGGACTCTCTCTGGGCTAACCCACTTTGCAGCTACCAGCAGGCAAAGGGTGTTCATTCATGCAGTTATTGCAGAGCAGCTGGTGTCCTGTAAATCCACACCCTTGACTGCCTCACCGTAACTTGTTCACGAAGACATACCCTCAAGCACGTAGCTAACTTTAAACGTATGATTCAGAATCATTCAGACAACGGGACAACTTGTACACCTTAAATCAGACACCAAGTTTACACACCTAGCTGAAGATGAGCCAAATAAGCGAGAGAAATGACTTAATATTTATGTCCTAAGCAATGAGATGTATCATGGAAAGGGGAGAGACAGATTAAAAGGCAGGAAAACCATCTGGTAATCCCACTTTTGTAGCATGTCGTATTTTTCAGACCTGTTATGCATACAAGTGTGTGAAATAATTTCCTGAGCTTGGTGGGAGATGTCCTATCACTTCAGATTTTTAACACGAGAGTGGGTTGGTTGACAGAGATAGTTTATGAAATGGGAAGGGTTTTCATCAGTCTGTGTTGCTAAACAAGTATGAAAAAATGTAGATAGCATCATGGGTTTATTTTTGTTTATATCAGTACTCTTTTCTCTTGTCCTTGATAGGTGGAATTGTTGCTTTTCTGAGTCCTTGGCTAAGCCTTGGGAAAAGAGAGTATTCTGTATTGCTTTAATAGTAATGATACTTGTACTTCACTGTGTCACCACCATTCCACGAGATAAAAGGATAATTTTTACTACCCCTGTTCTACAGGCAGAAGAATGGGCGGAGTGAGAATGTCACAGGACTAAGACCGAGACAGAGGGACTCGAAACCAGGTTAGAATTGCGGCAGAAGCAGTGAAGTCTTTAACAGATCGGTTTGTATAACAACTTTTCCAGCTCGGAAGAAGGATAATTTTTAGGGGGAATATGATAGATGCCTGCAAAGTTCTGGGTAGCACGGAAAGTATGGGTAGGGACTCGCCATTCTCTGTCGTGATGCTAGAGCTGGGAACATTGAATGAAGCAGGCAGGATGAGGTGATTCTTCTTGCATCAGTGACTCAGCCTGTGCAGTGTGACATAAGAGATTGTGGATGCTTGAAGTTTACGCATGCTGAGGAGGAGACTGTACAAGTCTTGGGAGATAAATCCGTTGAGGGTTCCTAAACAGGCAGAAACCACATCCTGCTCAGGAACTCCCTTGAGCTGAAAATAATGGGAGGCTGGAGAGTATGTGGAGGAAGTAGTATATAACACCCATGTCTCCTTAAGCATCTGCTTATGACCATTGTTGTCCTGTGGCCACTGTCTGGCCATTCTTAGGTCCTTTTGCGCAAAGAAAATGGGAGTATGAACTGTGAGAAATCTCTAGTGAGGAGCCATTTCAGAACTAGCATCTCTTGAGTAGGAACAGCTTGCCAAGAGATGGTCCTGCCCCCAGGTGTCCACTCTACTCTCTTGGCTATACTTGACCCCATGGCAGAACAATCCATGCAAGAGCAAGTCTATCCCTGTGATAGAACATACACTTCACAAGGGTTTGAATTTTACTATTTTTGGAGAGGCTCTGTGGCAAAAGACACACACTTTGGGAGAAGGCTGAAGATGTGTTTTCAGTGGGCAGGCATTTCTGGTGTGCCTAGGTGCCCAGCTAAGTTCCTTTTGAGAAAACTGCTTTCACGCTGTTGTGTGTTTCTTGTACCTGCTATGTGCCAGGGCCTCTAGAACTTTGAATAGGTATCTTTCGTTACCTTAAGTATAAATCAATCAATCATATCATATGAGGAAAATATGAGAGCAGACCCAAGGTAGGGAGACAAGTAAAAATGGGAGCTCTCCAGTGGAAAAAGTGGGCAGGGAGAAAGAGAGAAGCATGATACAACATTTCAGCCAAGATGGGAACAATTGCTGCCTTTAGTAGAAAGGCCTCTGCTGAAGGGTAAAGAGAGAACATGAGGATCTGGGAAATCTCTGAGGGAAAGATGCTGTCTCTGTGCAGTAAGAAGTCAAAGTGATGCCAGTCTAGTTACGAAATGGTCTGCACAGGCAGAAATAATTCTGATTTAAAGTAATACCCTACCTCAGGCTTCCTGTCACTTTTCCCAGGACATTTTTTTTAAAGCAATGGAGTTTCAGGGTTCTTTGAACATATCCCTGTGACCTTGCAGAAGAAACAGGAAAAATAACCCCTCAGCTTGTAATTGGATAGAAGGTAAATGTTTACCATGCTCACCTAGGTTCTTGGTCAAAGCCTTGTAGGCTGAGGACTTCTTATCCTCCAGGCAATTCACTGTCATGACTGAAGTCCATCTCTGCCTGAGGATTTTCCAATTGACCATGACTACGGATCAAATCTAGGGGGATATAGCAATTCCTTCATACCAAAATTATCGCACTTAAATTTTTGTTTGATGTTTATGCACCACTTATGTGCTGCAGGTGACTGCAGTTTTGTGGCATACAATACCTTCTGGAAACAATGGAAAATAGCTCTTTTCTGTGTAAAAGATGCCTATATTTCAGGACTATTACTGTATTTCTGGTTAATACTGTATTAGTTACTAGTTTTCTTTTTGACGGTACAGTGAAAATATAAATAGAGAATAACTCTGGTCTTGGACATAAAGCAACTTGCACTTATCTTTGTCTTGAAACCAAGGCATGAGCCCAGATTTACCAATATTGGCTGAATTCGGTAAACTTCAGTTCTGAATTTGCATGAGACCTTTGGGGCCACGGCCCATGTGTATCATATTTTGCAAAGAGGTAGAGACAGTGAGGGTAGAAAACAGTTGTTACTCATACGTTGCACCTTTTCTCAACAAAAGATAAAGACTTCTAGCACGTGAACAAAACATGCAGGCTTGGCAGCAGGATTGAGCGCATTGGCTCTGAAGATCTGGTAGGTCAATGATCCATGAGGTAGGAAGGATTTGTTCAATAGACCAGAACAGCTCAGTTGGGGCCTTCAAGGACTTCGGAGTCAAAAATCCATGTTTTCAATTCCTAGGTCTGTTCAAACAGGAAAGCAGCCCATTGCCCTCCTCCCCTGAAAACTCATCGCACTTATCAAAATATGTATAGCATTGATCAGAGAGACTATAACAGGCTTTAGAAACCACACTGCCTTATATGCAGGTAAGACACTTTAAGAAAGGTCAAGAGTTATTTCCCAACCCTAAGTGTTTACATGATAGATGCTAATCTAATCTGTCTAGACCATAACGCCCTTAACAGACAGAAAAAAACCTGGCAAGTGAACTCCCAGATAAGTCTCTGTACCAGGTATGATTTAAAGGGACAACACGTGTCTCTTACAAGGGCTTGTGGCCTCCGACTGCTCCCTGTTAGAGAGAGAGCCTGCTCCCAGAAAGTGGCTGGTGAATTCTCCTTAGGTCTGCACCATCATTTTGGTTGAATGTTAATCCTCCTTAACAGTGCTGCCTTGACATCCCTGGAAACCAAGTATTTTCCACAGAGTCGAGCTTCCCCTCTGTGCCCTGCTGGAGTACTTTGACCCCAATATGAAGTGATCACTTCTAGGAATAAGGCGGCAGTTTAGTTTCCATTCGTGCTTGGCCCTTCTGCTCACACAAGCCATAGGGATAACTGCAGTATCAGAGGAGAAATGTGGAGATGAGGACATGAATGGACACCTCAGACTGCTTAAGACCACAGGCCTTAAAGCACCGCACAGGTCATAATAGCTATTTCTTGAGCGGTGCCTAGGCTAATTAAGCACCTCTAGAGAAGGGCTTAGCACTTTTATTTTCCACTGGTCACTGCTGGAACAGCTATGGGGCTAGCTGCGGCTGTGGTCCATCCCGGTGTGGTCACTGGTAGGTTAGCTGGTCATCCTTCCAGATCAGTGACCTGTAACCGACTGACAACTTATTCAAAAGACTAAATCAGTCCTGATTTTAAGACTTCAGAGGATTCATCAGTTTTCTTAATCCCTTGATGAATCGATTTCCCTGTTTAAAAAAAAGCAACAACAGCAACAAGAAAACATCTTATTTCAGGTCTGCATCTTTTTAAGGACCTATTGTTATTTTAAAGCTATTGAAGCTATTGTTATTTAAAGAGGAACTCAATTGCTTCTTTTAAAAAATCAAGACAATGGTAAGGCAAACATTTTTTAACCTAAATATCCCATTACCTATATGCTAAGGCATGATGACTAAGGATTTGTTCAGCGACCCTACAACCCATACCTAGCCACAGTGTGGTAAAATGAAGAAATTAACGGCAGCATTTCCTCTGAATTCACTTGCAAAGGACCTCAGCATTTTAGACCATAAGATTTTCTCTTTGAGTCACAGTGTAGTACTACATACTTGCTTAGTCTTCATGAGTGCTTTGCTCTCATTTCAGTAAATGTTAATTTGCATGAGATACTTGTGGCTTTAAAGAGACAGCATTGGCTCTCTGTGTCTACCAATCTAATTTCCTTCCATCTGAAAACAATCACAGAGTTCTGGAGAACATGATCAACATCCCTGTTCTGATGGGAGATACACTCGTTTCTAAGTGAATATACAAAAAATAAAGATGTTAGTCATATTTTATTATGTTCACACAAGTGGCACTTCAAGTTAAAGAATACATTCCAAATACATTATTGTTCAGATCATGCACATTTTTAACCTCTCTGAGAAAAGCGTACCTTATTTAGCCAGCTGTAATCCAAATTATAGTTTCTCATTTGTTAAAGCTGTTAAAATACCTTAAATCAGCTGCATATGTCTGAAACAATAATGACAACAACTGCATTAGCAAAAAATTATCTGAATGCGAGAGGGCTATAAATAGATAGGAGGTGGATTGGACAGTCGGAGGATTCTGAGTTGGAATAAAAACATCTTACTTAAGCCAAAAACATGGCAACCAATATTTTCTGTTATAAAAATATTTGAGATGAATTTAGCTTTTATGAAAGCTGTCTGAAACTGAAATGAATAGCAGAAGTTTTTTATTTACAAGTCAGTGTTAATACCTGGCGCGTAAAGCGAGGCACCTTAGGAGCAATGACAACAAACCTTTGATTATATTCAAAAATCCCTTTTGCCAGGGGTTAAGAATGACTGTATGTTCATGCTCTCTCAGAGCAACCTCCACCTTGATAACGCCTGTCATTTGAGCAAATTGTTTGACAGGTCTGTGAAGTGGATTACTACTGTCCACTAGAGGCTGTAATGAGACCGACAATGTCATTTTATGACAAATTGAAGACTTAGACTGTAATGATCAATAATTGTGAAATTACTTTTCACACTTAATACATCGTCAATCACTGGATTTCCCTGAATGTGAATGTTTTAAAAAAGAAAAAAAAAAAAATCATCCAACTTCTTATGCCTCTTATTCTCCCATTTTTCATAGAGACTACTAATTGTATAAAACATGCAGTGCAGATGACGCATTACAACTAGTGGATTGAAAGGCAGTTTCTTCTAGACAGTGCGCATCTTGCATGTCAAATTGATTAATGTATTTTGGTCAAGACTGTATTCAGCTGGGAGTCGTATCAGTTTCCGCACATCACCAGCAGTAAATAAAAATGCTTGAGTCGATGTGGGTTCTTGTGTCCCACTCACCACGGTGGTGTCAGAGCCCCTGTCCATACTGTGTTCAACCAGCTGACTAGCATCTGTCACGTATCTCTGCTCTCTTTCTCTCCCCAGGGGCAGGAAGGTCTGCAATGGAAGAGTTTTGTTTTGGACGTTTGCTGCTACTTTCGTGTACGCACCCCTTGCTGTATGCCCTCCTCAGAGGGGGCAAGGTGATGGGGTTTAGGGTGGTTCTTAGCTGCTGTGAGAGTGCGCTGCAGGTATTTGGGGCAGCCCTTGAGCAGGACCTCACCGCTTCAGTCCTGAGTTGCTTCTCTCTATTCCTGTTGTCTGAACTATCCTGGTGGCAGGTAAAATCACATTTACTTTCCACAGCAAATTACCTTCTCTTCTGGCTTAGTTCTGCATTTCTGGGTCAACAGGCTGCACTGCCTTAATAGATACTGAGGGACCACTGTCCCAGCCATTCAGCAAAGGTCACGTTCAGGTGCTGTTTCCCACCTCCTCTGCCTTCACCAGCATCTCCATATTTTGTGGTATTCTTTGTGGAGGGAATATACTGAGCCCCAGTGTAGGCCCTCAGCAGAGGAGCTGCAGAGGCACAAGGATGTCTTGTGACATGGTAGTACATCCTGTGTGTCAGGCAATGTCCGTGGAGGCATCGTCCCCTCATCTCTCATATGTTAATGCAACCAACATATTATCAAGTCAAAACGGAGTTGAGGAATGGCTTATGAACCTGACGTGGCTGGTGGCAGTCGCGGCACTTCCCAAAGCCATGGGTTAAGGCTGCCTGCTGGCTCAGGAAAACAACACTGCTTTGACTTACAATGGACTTACATTTTAGGGGGTCTCTTTTCAACTCTGAAGCAGAAGCATAGACAAAGATTTAAAAGCCTAAAGCCTGGAGCAGAGCAAAAAATGTGGGTCCTGTGGCAAACACCATAGCCACAGAGTAGAGGAATACACAAGCCTCTTACATGAGCCTGCTGCAGAAGGGAAAGTTGCCCAAAGCTTGCTTCAGCATGAATGTGGCTTCTCTTTCTCTGCGTGTGCCACACCTCTTGGCAAGGTGAACGTTTGAGAAGGAAAGATTCCTTTCTCCTGAGGTAACACTCTCTACAACTGGAATAAAAAAGGTGGCAGACAGGAGAATGCCGCGTACTCAGAATTAAACCCTGACGATGGGGTTGCGGCTTCTCCGGGGCTGTCACTTGGTTTTCAGTAATCTCCATACTCTGTCTCTCTCCCTTGGTTCCTTTTATTAAATCAATGAACCTTGCGTTAGCTGGGTGAAGATCATTTTGCTGTCTGCTTTGCTGCCGTAGATTCAGTTGTCTCGTAGGGCTGAGTGGCACGTTGGTCCAGATATCTTGGCCTGTTGCTGCTTCTGTCCCCAGACCACTCCTAAAACGGAAAATGATGTTGGATTTCATAGTGAACCTGAACTAAAGATGCAGAAGGTGCTGTGGTAAAATATCCTTATGTTTCATAGAGCTAGTCTGTATTACAGTATCAACTCTAAATCAAGAGCACTGCAGCTTACAACGTTGTTATTATTATTATGTTCTTTAGCAATTATGGTGAACTACTACAGTCATAGAAGGGACTACTTTGCTGATCTGCATAACGACAGGCTGAGTCCCAGGATACTTTGCATCTAGACTCTAATGCTAGATTTAATGCTAAAATCTAATGCTAATGTGTAATGGGCCCATAGGAGATACACCTGCACTAGAAACCCAGTGCCTTGGAGCTTATTGTTGTAGCAAATTGGTACAAGCTGCAATAAACAGCCTGGGCTGGACAGCCACATTGCAGGGAGTGCACATCTGAGGCCCTTCTGAGGCCTGTGACCCCACAGTGTCCAGCTCCATGGAGCTGGTACGTAACGGCCTTTGGTATTTATGCAACATTTTTTGCAATGTCCTTGGGGTGGGCAGAGGCTTTCTCTGTGCTGTACCTCCCTTCCTGATGCCAAAGCAGAGAGTGAATGGCTCCTTACGGACCGCTGTCAGGGTGCATGCAAGCATAGCAGCCCACTGTCCTTCGGCTGTATTCCTCCCATTGATGGCTTCCATAATTTATTTTATTTCTCCAAGTTGTACCTGGCCTGGTAATTTGGTGTTTTGTCTTTTCTTCTAAGACTTGAAGTCCAGACTGAGCCAGTCCAGAAGGAGGATTATTTTCTCCGTTTTGCATCTGTGCTCATTATTTGCCCATCCCTGCAGTTTATGGCACTGCAGAGACCCGCGTTGAGAGAAGTAAGAGAGCAGCGAGCCGATGCTCGCGCCAGGGAAGCGTAAGTTGCCTTAGTTGGGGGGGGAGTTTGGGAGAGGCTCACCGTGGTCTGTGTACAGCCGGGAGAGATGCGAGGGGATCTTTGATGAAATGCGTGCTGAGGAATCCAGAGGGAGTTAGTACCCAAACATGCGTGGTTCAGCCCTGCCTGTCTTGTAGTTCAGTGATGATATGAGTCAGAGCCTCTTTGGTCTCAATGAAGTGGAAGGTACTTTCTACAAAGCAACTCAAGCATATGCCAAGGATCCGGATAAATAAAACTAATTCAGAAAAAGGGAGTGGGATGCAGGCTCCTGCTCTAAATCACTTCGCAGTTCTCCACAGCGAAATGCAATATGGCATCTTAAATAAAATCACCCTCTTCTGACTCTCGCAGAGGCTGCTTCAGAGCATTCCCTGGCTTCCAGCACGGTTTTATTTCCTCCCTTAGAGAGACACACCAGCCTTGACTGAGCAACTGATTTTCATGCATCCCTTAAACCAGCATTCCCTGCCATTTCTGAAGGACAGCACGCTTCGCTAGCTGCCTCATCCTTCCCCCTTAAACAATATAGGTTTGGGTTTGTT
>VZTL01057396.1:26941-44398 GCA_013400535.1 Scopus umbretta | reverse complement strand
TCTTTCTTTCTTGCTGTCTGGCTGGTTTAACTGTTCGGTGGCTGTAACGCTGTGTGTGAGTTTGTGACAGTTCCCATTCCAGCATTCAAAGTTTAGGCCACAAGCTTGTTATTTTCCACTCGTGTACTGTACTTTGTACCTTCTGGCCAGAAAAATTAAAATCAGTGATACCTGATATCACTCTTGTCAGTTTGGTTTTGTTAAGCCTCTTCATAGTTCTTAGCAGGGTCTGGGCCCTTTTTTGTTTTAGGTGAAAGCTGGCTTCATTTTGTCCTGATAAAAACCTAAGTATATACTATCAAAAACGATTTTCTCATCAGTAAATAACTCGTTTCTGATACTGGTATTTTTTTGTCTTTTTTCTTTCCTTTTTTTTTTTTTTTCTATCAAACTATTACAGCTGTAGAGCAGGAGACTTTCTGCCACAAAGTTAGTAGTACCTTGAAAAAGTACGTAGTCTGATTAGCTTTGAACTGCCTACTGCTCTTAAAAATGTATTTAACCAAGGAATGTATATTTGTCTTCATTCCCAGTGTTTGGACACCACTCTTTTGAGCCACTTTTTCACAAACGTAGGTATAATTTTTTTTTAAAGGCACCAAATTTGGCACTCTGTTCTAATGTCATAAATCTGGAGTGACTCCAGGGGACGGGATTGTGAGCCACTTACATGGGTGTATATCTCGAATAACTCCATTTATTGGACTTACTCCAGACATGTAGTAGAGTAACAGAGCTCAGAAAGTGGTCTGCTGCATATCACTGTTATTTTCTCTATATCTTTTTACAGCAAAAAGCACTGTGGGCCTAAATAGGATTTCTGCCTGATTAAGGAGCTGCATTAAGCGTCTGCAGAAGTGGTTAACACCCCTATTCCAGTCGCTAATCTTGCGTGCACTTACACTAATATTGAACTTGGCCCGGAGGATTTTGTGTCTCGATGATGAGAAATCATCAGCACCCACAGCTCCCGAGCATTTGTAGTACCAGGCTGGAACATAATGCAATCCAGAAATATCTCAGTAAAATAGATATTTTAATCGCTCTGATGGTAAAGCACCGGAGCTGGAGGAGGTAATGAGAAACCCGCCTGCCGGTGGGTTCCGCTCTTGTGGTGCCAGGCAGCTGGCGGTCTCGGGTTCGGTGTGACGAGTGTGCAGGTCTCAGCCTGCCTGCCAAGCAGAGGCGTTTCTCCTCGGAGGGGCGAGGGGATGGGGAGTTCGTGGGCAGTTTTCTACACCCAAAGTGCAGCTTTTCAGTGCCGAGACTAACTCGCCTTTCTTGTTAGGAGAGTATATCCTCTGCTCGGCACGGCAGCCTCTGTTTTGGGCCTCCGAACTGAGGAGGTGGCTGGAAATAGAGGAGCATGTTAGGATGGGCTGGAGAGAGTGGAATAATTGTGCGCAGGATGACTTCTGTAGAGTAAGCCTTTGTGTGCCGCTTGCTGCTTATACATATTTTATTGTAAGACAAATTACCTGTGTGACTAAGAGCGTTAGAAAGTAATTATTTTCAAAAAGGCCATATATACATAGTTAAAAGACTTCTTGAAAATAAACAGTGTGACTTTTCTCCCTTGCCCTTCTGGCCCGACTGAATGTATTTAGAAAGGTCGAAAAAACTAGTCTTGTTTTAAAAGACATTTACAAGAGTCCCGGAATTTCACTTAAAAAATTTTATGTAATAGATCTAGTAGCCTAGTTTCCTGTTAATTAAGAAAATAGTCACTTAAATGCAGTCACCTGAAAAGCAACTACGGATTTAAACATTCGAATTTAAAAATAATGGGTTTAGTAATGTAGGTAGTAGAACAAAATCAAGGCCTGATTTTCCCCTTGCTGGAGTTTAGCAGCACATAGATGGCAGTCAGGATTATCATTGTCATTGTTCACAGAGTGTGCTGCTTTTGTTGTGGTGTACTAATTGAAGGGGAAATGCAATAAAGAAGTATGGCAGGCTCTGAAGGAAATGCGTTGTCAGGATTGCATAGATGGTCTGAAGCACTGGCTGGCTGCAAACCTACTCCAGCGTGTGAGGCAGCTCGCGCTGGTGCCGCTTGAGAGAAGTCGGGCTGTGTGACAGCCTTAGCTGAGCATGCAGGTTGTGAATGGCTTGGCCGCTTCGGAGGGCCGTACAGGTACAGCGCGTGCAATGCATGCAGTACAGGTAACAGGTTTCGTTGTAGGTCCTTTCTGAGACTGCTCTAACCGACTCTGCTTTAGCAAGTAAAAATATAATTAGCGTGAGAAACAGAAGTACGGCAGGCTTGGCACAGGTAAATATTTCATTGCGAAGAAATGACGTGGTATATTCCAGTGACTTCAGTGGCCTAAGCTTCACAAACAAAACCCTGACCTCATCCTTTCGTTTTACTTTTATGCAAGGCTCTAAGCACAATAAATAAATAAATAGGTATTTGGACAAAGGCGCTGTGTTTTGGAGTCTTGTGCAGTGGTTCACATTCTTTATATAAAGAAATCAAAGATTTTTTACTTGGCTTTGGCTGAGCTAATGCATGGCTAATGTTTTAAAATGTAAGAAACTTTGCAGACTCCTGACTTTTGCAAAAAGGCAAAAACTGGATCGATGACCATAATTCCTTTTTGATCTCAGTGCATGTGTTGAGAATGTAATGCTTCATGGGTTGGGTTTTTTTTGTTGTGTTGTTTTTTTTTTTCCTCTCCCTCAAAGCTGTAATCCGGGGTGGTTGTACAACACGTGCACATCTGTGTGTGTGCGCCGGTCCCAGTCTACAAAGTTACCTTAGTACGTGTCCCAGTGAGGGTTTTGCTGAATGAGGATTGACTAAAGAACTTATCTAGAGTTAAGTATGTGTGTAAATCCTTCCGTAAATAGGGACGAGTAAGTACGCTCATAAACTGAAACAACAAAAATGCTTCTCAGTGAGGGAGAAATGGTCCCACTAAATCCTTTTATTGTCCCAAGAGTGATAAAAATATTTGGTGAGATGCCAAGTGAAAAAAAAACCAAAATGTATTTTGTTTAATATGAGATGTCAGCAGAAATTCAGTGCTAGCTCTTTGTAATTTTACTGAGAAAAATACAGAAATAGAAGAAAAAATTACATTGGTAGAGTGTTCCTTTGTTTATATTATTTGGGAATTTGCAGTAATATTCATTGACTGTAGTATGCCACCATTAATGACAAAATAGCGCACAAGGTAATGTCACATTCCCAAAGCTGATTATTTTTCACCTAATAGTAGTAGTTGCAGCAGTACATTTTCTGGATGATGCTCTTCCTCAAATGAAATACGTTCTGTTGGCAGTGGAGACAGTCATCTCAACTCGCTTATGATTTTTCATCTCATTAAGATCACATTTAGGAAAAGAGCACTCAGTTTGAATAAATGGGCTCTGCTCTCTATGTTTTCTGTCTGCAGGATTAACTCTGTAGTTTATTTGTGCTTGAGTAATAGCAAAAGCAGTCTCTCAGTCTTCATTGGGATGTCCTAGCATGTTGTAAATTGTTTGACTCTTAACTGTGTTTTTGTTTCTTTTTATTTTATTTTCCATCTCCTCCTCAACTCCTGGATCAACAGTCACATCACAGGCCAAGCCAGATGAGCAAGCAATACAAGCTGTGAATTTATTCTTGACCCCTGTAGGACAGTGACCACCTTAATTTTTGTCTTCACCACACAGATATGCACTGCCAATAAGGTGAGAATATAATGCTCTTATTTTCCTCTAACAAATGTACACTGTTTGCTCTGGCCTTTAATCGGCACGGGCAGCACCTTACCGGCGTCTGTACGATTACCTACCCGTGATACGTTTGTACTTCCCTTGCCTGGCAGTAGAGGTCCTTGAGAAACTCTCATCAGAAAAATTTCATTAACTCTGGTGACTCAGTTCGGTGGCTTAGAGGACGGTGGGTTCCAGATGAGCGGTTTTATGCTCACCTGGGGTCAGAGCATATTCAGTTGTTAAAAGATGATAGTATGAATGGAAAAGTTTACAGGCTTTGATTTTGGTTGTAAAATGCCACATGTAAAATTATATAAATCCTTCCTGCACTTTTATGAACGTTTTCAGTGCTTCTCGTTGCTTACAGCCTGCTTGGCTTTTCCAGTGTCCCGAGTTCCTCCTGCGCACCTAAACTTTGTCTGGCATAAGGATGCTTCCCAGGATAACTAGTCACTACTGATGTGCCTGGCGCCTTTTACTCTGGCTTGAGGAATGTTTTCAATTCTTCTCATCCCTCCCCACCCATCCCCCGAAACGCTGTAGCCAGACGGGATGTAATAGTGCACATACATCACTCTGCTCTCCCTCTCCTCTCTCTCTTTCCCATATGGTTGTGGAGAATACCTTGAGAAAACCAAGTCTCAAGGCTCAACGATTGTACTGCCAATAAAAAGGACATAAATTTTTATTTTATTTCTTTAATCTGATTGTCATTAAGCCAGCCTGTTTTTTTGGATCTGTTATACGATTTTTGAGTGCTTGGGATTGGCAATACTGCTAATGCTTAAAAAAAAAAAAAAAAAAAAGAGGGTTGTAAGAAAATTGCCTGTGTCTTTAAATAAAAGAAAATGAAATGCAGTGGTTACTTGCAGAAAATCAAAGGATTTTTTTTTTCTATTTACAGCCAGAAAACTTAATTACTGTCGCACTCTGTTTATGAGGGGCTGATCAGAAAGTCTCCATTGCAGAATAACTTTTTAATGTATACAGTATGTCATAGAAAAGTATGCAGCGCATAATTTACATTTTATTGTGTCTGCAGGGAAGGGTGCTCTGCTTTAAAGGAAAGTTGTCTAAGCAAGTAGGTACATGCAAAGACATGCCTGTTACGGTTTACAAATGAGCTTGAATGGTGGGGGTGGATTGTAACCACTATATCTCTTCAGAGCAATAAGAATTTCTTGAGAGTGAAAAACCAGACAAAGTGCCCGTGCGCTGACACATTTCGTTTTTTCGTTTTGGAAGAAAACCGACTTGGTAGCAGCTGTTGACTTGGGAGATGGAATAGAAGGGAGCTTTTTGTTATGATACTGTAACTTCTACAAAGCATTTCATTTTTTCTAGAATTAGCTTGGGTTGTATGAAATTGTGTTTATTTGCAGAAGTGATTACTACAGGAAAGGCTTATATCTCTTAATTAGAAGAAGTAATTGTTCATAGTGTATCGGTCAGATCCTAGGAATAATCAGATTGTGCTATCCACAATGTATTGCTAAGTCACCTCGAATATTTTAGCATCTGGCATTTCCTGCAATTGCACGAGACAGAATATATTAGATTTAAGCAAACATTCTGGATAAAAAAAAATATAACCTAGTTAAGTCTGGTGCAGAGGCATGACAGGAATATAGTACTATGCTGCTTTTTTTCTGTACCAGCGCAGCTTGAAGTATAGTGGTATATGTGTGGGCCTTAGATCAGATTTGTTTCGGCTTCTTTTCTTGTTGTTGGACATTTCAGGCACTGAGTTTAGGGTATCTCTGTTGGCCTCTTCCGTTAGTTCTCATTTTCTCTAGGGAATGATCGAAATCAGGCCCACTGTATAACTGAGTGAGTGAAATAAAAGTTACTGGGGTAGAGACTGCCTGCTTACAAACATGCTGTCACTGGATGCAACAGGCGGGAGCTGACAGTAGTAACACATGAAAGAAATGTGACCCGGTGCCGTGCAGCGAGCAGCCACAGCTGGGTTTCACAGCTCGAGATAGAGCCTTGCGTGCTAAGACCCATTGTCTTTTCCGGCTTTCACACTTGTTTCGGGGTGAAGGTGGCAACAGCCCCGCTCCGTTTTAGGCAGACCTGGGTTATTACCACAGAGTCTGTCAGAGGGAGCGGACGTCGGGCACTTCTGACTGAATGCATCCAAAAATCAGATCTCGGAAACCGTGCTTTAGGCCTAATGGCCATACGCGTGCGGTCATGGCTTTACTTGTGTGAGGAAATGCGTGGCTTCGGGGAGTAACGTCGCTGCTGTGTGTGAGCTCCAGGTGTGCTTACCCTTCCACGTCAAGCGGCATTCTTGCAGAGCCTGCTAAGCATCTTGCCTGAATAAGGACACAGGGATTAGTAAAATAAAATAAAAATAAATAAAGATACTGCTTTTTTTTTTTTTTTTTTTAATCATGACTTTAGTTAATTTTAGCCTGCTCTAAAAACCTAGAGTTACTGTTATTTGTTCAGGGGGCGCACTGCCTCCTTCCACGTAGGCAAATGACTCAATGCTTTCTTTTAAACGGTTGTGTTGAGAGGATTTTGCATGAGACACTGGACATTTTAACAACTAAAGAGTTCTTTTTAATCTTTTCTGCTGTCGAATCACTTGATATCTATTAATCATATTACAGTATTGGTTCAAATTTACAGCCACAGCCCATTTCTAAGAATTTTTAGTTCCTGAATTTTCTGTAAGTATCTCTGTACGCTACCTAATATGGCTTATTTTTTAGGTAAGATGCAATTTCTTTTTTATGCAGACTCTCTAAATGGACAGCAATCCGTCCTTTAAAATACTTTGTAGCAAACATAAAGAGAGCTAATCCTTCTCTGTATTAGTGTGTCCAATGGTGGTTTTTTGATTGCCATATCTGTGTCATTTTATCCTAGCTGGTTGTATTTCTTCCCTCTAATACTGTTTAGTAAGGCCTACAATAGCTGTAGGCCTAAAAGAAGGTATGGGATGGAGATTCGGAATGTATTAAGAGCACAAGCGAAGTGGAGACGTGAACTAGGTATAATTGGATAGTAATTAGTAATATATATTTTTAAAAAATTGTTTGTTTTGTGTGTAAGTGAATAACTGTAAGGCCAATTAAATGAAATGATGTGAATGCAGACTGACATCGTAGAAATGAGGCTTTGCAATCCCCTCGGCCCTACCCCCTCACCTCAGCCCTGACCTTTCATGTTTTTGCTCTGTTGTTCCTTCAGCAGAAGGAACACTGAAGGTCTGGTGCCTGACAGATTGAAAGTTTTGTAACATGGTCTAAAGTGTAAATGGAGTCGAGTGTAGTGATCTGTCTGTGTGAAAACACAAGGCTCACGTTCATAATGCAGTATAAGGCAAGACCTGAGGTTTGATTCACCTTCCAACTTCTGTTCTAAAAAAGTGTATCTGCATATGGAATGAGAGACTTGCTGTCCCACGCACTGTAACTTGTTGGCATTACTTTAAAGTACGGGCTTTCGGATGTTAAAGTAAGTATTAGTGAGGCGGAGAACTTCTGTGTGCCGAGGGCCGAAAGTGGTGAGATGACCAGATGTGATGTGCAGCTGGGTCTAAGCCTCGGCATCTGTGGGTGCCCTCCTCCTGGCCTGTCCCTTGGCTATGCGTGTTGGGCAGGGAGGTGATGGTGGGTTTTGTCGTGCCTCGATACTAGGTGTATGCTTTTGGTTGAAAGTTAGCCCGAGTGGCAGCGTCTGGATTTGAGTGTGTTAGCTGAAGGGTTTCCTGTGGTGAGATACTGTGATGGACACAACCCCCCAGGTTTGATAATTCCTTCTTTATTTTCTGATCAGTTATTTAGCAGTGATCAACTAATTTTGGGGCTAACTGAAAACCTGACCTAAGGATTTATTGAGTCATTCTTCTCTCTATAAAGAGTGCAAAAGTTGAAGTGTTTCTCACTCCTGTATGAGCGTGGTTGTGACTGTTACCACATTTTTGTTTGTCAGGTGCCCAAGTGTGAAGGCCCTTGTAGTTCTGTAAATTTAACATTTCTGTGAGGCCAGCTACTTAAAAGAAAGTTAGGTTTTAATGGAGAAGTATAACTACAAAAGGCAGGCTTAATCCTTCTTTGCTGTACTTGGAATTTTTGTGCTAGTGAATCTTTTCTTATTGGTGCAGTTCTTTTTCAGTGCCATGTGTAGTAGCTGAGTAGCGAGTGATTTTTCAAATTAATATGAGAGTAAAAGCGTTCCTCCTCTTCCTTAGCCCCTGAGCACATCCCCTCCCTGGTACGGTGCCGTGTTCATAGCTTTCCCCAGATAGTCTGACAGTAAGTAGATCCAGAATGGTTTGAAAATTCACTGTATGCAAGAGGAAAAAAAAAAAAAAAATCCTAGCGGATTAGTGCACTAGAAGAAGTTGTAAGTTTATTCACCATGTACCACTAGTGGTTAAAAACCCACAGCACTAATCATATGTAATGCATTTTTATTTACAGATTAGTAGGCTCTACTCTGACATATGACTAACAGGCAAGCCCCTCCCTTTAACAGTTGTATGTCATCTGCTTCAGAGAACTAATTACTTGGCAATTCCCATTTGATAATTCCCTCTTTATTTTCTGATGAGTTACTTAACAGTGATGAGCTTGTTGAGCAGAATACCATGCTTAATCTGTGCTTCAGAAACTATAGTGCAGGCCTGGGGATATCATTGTTTTCTAAATGCTGTTTAGCCTTGCCATAGGAACATTGAAACCGCACTAGGACATGTTAACAGTTCACAGTTAACGGTAAGCTTAATGTGAGTGATGCGCAGCATTTGCCAAAAAAATAAAAGAGGGGTTCAGATTACTGTTGCACTGCGAACAGGATGTTAAATACATCATTTCTCCAAAAAACCCAAACAAACGGTAACATAATTTGGACATGAAGAAGCAGAAGCTTGTGTCACAGATACCTTCTGTGTATCATTTCTCCTTTCCACTGAAAGAATCAATTTTATTGAGATTTTATTCTTTAAAAAAAAGCCACTGTTTCTTGCAATATCCATTTGACAGTTCAGCTGATACTGGTGATGGTTGTGTTGTTTTCATATGAGATAGTTAAATAAATTATCACTGTGTTTTCTCTACTGTTACCTGTCTTTTTTATTCTTCCCCAATCCCTTTTCACATTCTTTTACTATAGTGGCCACAGCAACCCTCGTTTCTGGCTGGGGAATGCATTACAAGTCTCACTGCTAATTACAACATCGCAGTGTTCCTAGAGGGTACCTGAGTTCAGCGGCGCTTAGCTACAGCGCCAGGCGAGGGGATTTATGGGGTGAAGTGACATCAGCCTGTTCATGGCAGTGCTGGTGAGGTCAAAGAGAGTCTGTCTTGCAGATCAGGAGTCAGGTGGGTCCTGGTCAGACCCAGTGCCTCTGAAATTCAACCCTGTGAAACCATACTGCTGAATTTGATTAGAATTTTACTATTTACATCAGTAGTGGAAGTTTTGTGGGTCAGCTACAGTCACTTGCACTAGCTGGTGGCATTATCCCACAGATGCCGATACCTGAAGAAATGCATTTTGGCTGAGCCGGTGCTATAAGCTGAGAATTGGGCTGTTTTTTCTTTTACTTGAATAAGAAGCGTAGTATTTTGTGTATTAGCTCGCATGACATTGCATCATCAGGCTTGCTGATTTATTAGATATTCACAATGATATCTCTTGGCCAGTACTGGAAACAGTGTCACAGGCTTGTTTTATCAGTGAGAAAAACACATTTGTACATAGTTACATGAGTTTTTTTTTGTAAAATTAATCAGAGGAACAGTAATTTTATGAAACATAGAATTCAGAACAGATTAATCTACTTTAATTGTGTTCATGAAGTACACCAGCTATAAAACCTTTTGAAAGGAATATTAATCAAGTTGATCAAAGGTGGCTTGAAGTACAGAATCCAAATACGAACACAGTTACTTTCTATCTGTCTGTATGTTTGCTGTAGCTTGGGTGATTATTTTAAAATTTTCATACAAAAATAAGTTCCATTTTGCTTTTTGGATTTTATTTTTCCTACAGATTGTGCCACATTTTAAAAGCAGAGATACAAGAAGGTAAAACAGGTAAAATTTTGCATTTTTTAAAATGCAGTAGGTAGGGAGCTTAATAAAATCAGCAATTAAAACCCAGCGTAAGGTCATCGAACCATTTTTTCATTTTTTTAAATTGATTTTTTATCCTATTTAGTTTTTTTAATGACTCTTGAGTCATTATCTCAGGTAGGTGCTGTATAGGCATTGCTGAAAACAGAAATCCTCCATAAGAATCAGAAAAGAAATATCACCGTGAGCAGAATGCCCCACCTGTGATCTGAAAGCTTAGCTTACACACCCGGGAGCTGCCCCTTGACAGATCCTTCTACAAACCATTATAGCTGTTTTGGAGGGACCTGCATCCCGAGCTGCAGTGTCATATCTCTTATAGAGAGGCAGCCAAAGAGTTATTAGATGGTGATCTGGGGCTGAGCATCAACCGCCTGCTCAGAGGTCGTCTGTCCACCTGTGAATCGTCCAAACTACCCTCTGTTCACCTTCCTCTTTGGCCTTAGCAGCACTTCCCCAAAGACGGAGATCCTACTCAGGCAGCATTGCCTATGGTTTCAGAAGAGACTGTGCCCAAGGACTACAGATTCGGCCCAGGGAATTTTCTTCTGTCAGCAAGGGGAGGCAATGTTGCTTGTTATTAAGATTGAACTGTCGAGTAAAATGTTTGGCCCCAGACACACTGATACTGGTATTTCTACCAATATTTATGGAAGTAAAACACTACCATGTGAGTATTGTGAATATGATTTTTCAGTTAACGTAAGATTTTAATTCCATACTAATGTCTTAAAATTTGAGCATCTGGTTTCAAACAAACAAACAAACAAACCCCAACTCATTAACATGCAGTGCAGGTTTCTCTGTTGACAACTGCTGTTGTCTCCCTGACACCCAAATGAAATGGTACCTTCCCACCTACTTTATTACAAATGAGAGAACTAATGCATCCTAGATTTTGTATTTCTTACCTCTGGATTGTCTCTCCCTTTTCCCCCACCAGCTACCCTGGCCTATGCTAGCATGACTCCTCTGTGAGCAACACTTGCTGATGGAATAGCCAAAGACAAACTGGTGGATCTGGGCAAGCACTTTGCCTTTGTATCTCCTAGTTTGCAGAACTGAGAAGCTGCCTCACCTCTTTGCTTAGGTCTTGTCTGTCTCCTCTTTGAATCAGGGATGAATTTCAGGTTTCCTACTTAGCAGTCTTGCTAAATTTTCTTGGATCTCTGCTGTGATCTAGCCTGATATTTTTGTTGTTGATGACGCAGCCTTGGAAATCACTTGTGATTTCCTTTGTGAACTTGACAGTTGATTAATGAAATTGTGGGGAGATAAGTGACACGCCACTTCAGCTGTAATGCGTGTTTTGAGGTCTGTGTTCTGTTTTACAGGGAAAGAGTATGATGGTGGATCTTGTGGACCAATAATCTATAGTTTAAAATTGCATTTTGTGTTTGTTTGGATAGTGCACAAGTATGTTATACAGTGACTTAAAATACACGTGTTACTACAATACCAGAAGGACCGAAGAAGGAGGAAAAAAGAAAAATCAGTATTTTGTCCCATACTTGCACAAGCTGACAGAATAACATGGTCCTGGTGTCTGGTCTTCAGCTGTGAGAATGCCAGAAACCAGCATTGGTACGTCCTACCATTTGTTGGTCACCGCCAGTTTATTTTGGTTGCAGCTCACCGGCAGATTCAGGGGAATACAGTGTGTAGTGACTGCGTGATTAAAGTAATTCCTGAGTGGAAGTATGACATGTGTCACATGACGCTACTATCCAGATGTTGTTATCTGTTAGAGTACAGCCAGAAAGGGCCCTAAGGAAAACTGAGGTGGGTAGAAGCCTTATAGTAAGCATCTGAAATACATTAAACAGCAGCAGTCAAGTACGCTCGTTACCTAAGGAGTTGAACTTGTTGAATGTCATGCTGGCTGTATGGAATGGAAGAAACGCAAACTAAGACACACTTCTGTTACGTGTGCAGCTCTGCTATGAAGTGCGCTCATCTGAGCTGTCAGCTGGCTGGCTGCAGTGTTTGGTGCTGTTTATACAGCTCAGCCGGAGTGTCTCTATGAAACCAAGTAGTGCTGCGCAGCCGTGTGCTGCAGCAACCAGGTTTTTATGCTCCTTATCTTGTTTTCACGTAAACTCTGCGTTGTGTGCGTCACACTGAGGTGGCTCAGCCAAAGGCTGCGGTGGAATAAGGGGTTGGGTTCCCACCTCCGTCACTTACTTGGACGGTTTAAATGGAATCATGTGGGTGTAAATGTGACGTGACAGAGCATGGGCTCTGGCCTGGGGTCTCTGGGGGGTGTTGGGGCCCTCTGGACTCGGAGGTGTTGCTGGCTGGTCAGCATTGCTGTTTGGACGCGGCTTGGCTGGTGCTGCGGCAGCTGAGCTTTAGCTTGGCTTTTCCTCCGAGCAAAGACGGAATGAAAACTGTTCCTCAGTCAAGTGTCATCGATCTTCTTTCCTTTCCGTGCTTCGGGTGGATGTGTTGGTGAATTAGACTAATCTTTCTTTATAGAGCCCAAGTGGTATTTTGCACTTTCATCCTTCCGTCCCATTTTAACCTTTTCCAGACATATTCTTTTGTTGCTGGCCAATTAATTTCTCTTCTCACCCCCTTCTCTACTGAGATTCTCCCATGCTCAGCAGTTCTTGCTGCTGCGTATCTGACCTACTTGTACGGCTCCCTCACCGGGTTCGTTACCTGCACGATACTTTGATTGTGTGCTGGCCCTTTCTTCGGCTTGATTTTTCTGCGTGTTTCTATGTGTCTAAAATCCATTTCTGCTCAGAGGGTTTCAATACCTCGGTAATTTTCTGCAGAACTGCAAATTTGAATGTTGTTTCATCTACCTCTCTTCCTTCCTCATTAGTCATAGCTGGATTCTGAGCTTTGCAACCCTGATGATCTGCCTGGACAAGCCTTTCACTCCACACAGCCTTCCCCTTCTCCCCATGGGAAAAACCCCTTTATTTGTTCTTTGCAGCTTCACTGTGGGTGCCCATTTCCCTGGATGAACACTGGATTTTCAGTCCTGTGTGCCCCTGCCAGTCTTCCCTGGCTTCCAGCTGCAGTGTCTCTTCAGCAGGCATCTTGTTTTTCAGGCTTGTCAGCTGGTCTCTGACAAATCAGTTGAATATCTTTGTTCGTATAGTATTACATGCTGGGAGTGTGTGTGGGGGAAATCAGTTGTTTTCTCTGTACCTGAGCATGGGCCAGGCGCCACCCCTTTGGGTCATTCGTTCGTAAGATAATGGGGTCACTGTGACTTTATTATCATAGCGCGTGGTCTGCTGATCAAAGAATTCCTTTACTGCATTAATAGCAGCACTTCAAATTGTTAACGTTAGTAAGCTTTAAAAATGTAATATAATTTTCACATGTCATAATGGTGAGACAAAAGCTTGGGCAGTTTTCCTTGGGTTTCCAGTCATTTTCATACCATGACTCTGCTCCAGTGGTGAAGTTCTGTAGTAGCAGGTTGCAAAACTTGCAAGATAAAATGTAAGTTAAACCAAAAAAGAATGTTTGAAAAGCACTTCATTCAGAAAAAGAAAATAAATTGAACATGGTATGCATTTTGAGTGAGGCTCTCCAGTGAGGGAAACATTCCTGGACTGCTATGGAGAAATACAGGAATGAAGCACTGTACCACTGAATGAGGGAGGTTCACAGAAGGTATGAAGTGAAAAAATGTGAGAAGTGTTGTTTTTTTTTTTTTTTTGTGTGTATCACTATGTTTTTGCCAAGAACTGCCTATTGGAATGATAATGTAGTTATACTAGATTTAAAAAAAACCTATTTAATAAGCATTTTGGTTGATAATTTTGGAGATGATACGTTTTCTCAAAAAACTAGGCTTTTGACTACAAGGAAAACTGTCAAAAATAATGCTTATATCTGAAAATTGATACCCCTTCTTCTTATAGGTAACACCAAAAAAGATACAAATTAAAAGATACCAGAGAAAAATACACATTTTCCAAATGGATTTACTCAGTGTATTTAACAATAGCTTGAGTATAGTTAGTTTCACTTTCCTGTGTGTAGACAGTTTCCCAAGGTGAGAGAAGCATCTGAAAAAAAACCCCCATGTGCTTATAAGATTATAAAAATTGGTGCAGGGAGCTCAGAGGTATAAGTTATTACTTCTAAAGTCCTCCATTAAAAACAAGACTAGACTCCATATTGATGGAGTCCTTTTAAAGGCAGTGGCCTTTTAATCAGCAAACAGGTCCTCTGTGCATCAAATAATTAAAAATAGAGCAAAGTTTCTGAACAAGGCGTCTGGCAGAAGCGTCTGTACTTCCATCTGTGCATGATTAGCAGAATGTTTCGTGATATTTAAATAGCGCAAGCTTTGCTCTCTTTTTTATTATTTGTTGTGCTGAAGACCTGTTTGCTTGTTAAGTGGTCTTTTTTGAATAGTTACTGGCAAGGAGTCAGGAAAGTGTATGAAGACATCTTGTACACACTGCAAATGCCAAATTGTCCCTTTTTTTCAAAGAGACACTGCCCTTACTATTTTTTTTGATAGGAGTTTTACCACATCCTTCACTTTGTTTTTAAAATTTCTGACGGGCCAGTTCATTTCAGAGGGAGTTTAGTATGTATTGTGGTCACTGCCCATGGACTACAGTTTCACTGATATTGCTATTATTTTTATAACAGTGGAGCTCAGAGGCACGTTACAGTACGAGTACGCGCCAGGGTGTACGTGTGGTGGTTCAGATCTGCAGCTTCTGCTGGCTCTGCTTGGGAGCCATGCGTCTAATCTGCTGGACGCAGTACTCCGAAGCCTTACCCTTTCAGCAGGGACGTAATCAGCCAGGCAACAGCTTTCCAAGTGGTTTTGAGGCCTTAAACTGGGACTCCTCCTTGCTGGCAGTCATTCAGCATCGGATTGTGCGCTCTTCGTCTCTGGCTAGCAGCACGGCGCTTTGCAGTTGTAGCCACTGATTTCGTACCAGTAAAGTTTTCGTGTGTGTGTTTTACAGAGAGTTGAACAAATAGGTACGCAACGAAAAGAAGCCACCGTCTGGATGCTAAGCGTGTCAGTGTAGAGGGTTGAGGGCAGTTTTGTTACGTGCAAGTGCCCGGTTGTTCGGAGCTGGCAGGCTAGCAGAGAGCTGAGACACTCTGATGGGCTTAGAGGTCCTTTGTGGAGAGCCGGTGTTCAGTCTTCGGACAATTTGTGTTCTTGGATGGGCATGGAAAAGAAGAGCTTTTGTGGCGTGTGGAAGTGGGATTTATTCTGTTGCTGGGCTTTTTGTTGCTGGTTGTTTTTTTTTTTTTTTCCTTCTTGTGTTTTAGAAAGACTGTGATATGTGAGTACTGACCTGGGTCATCTCTTAACTTCAGGACTTCAGAAGAAATTGTGGTTGCCACTGAGAGCAAAGCGGTTCACCTTTGAACATAAGCATATAAACTGTGCGTGTCTGTACCTTGGACGAAACACTGAGAGACTTTGGCCTTGGAGAAAGAGCCAGCTATGAGCCTCCATGTAGGGTTCACCTCGCCTAGCTAGTGGCATGTTACTGGTGTCCACCGTACTGTTTCTGGCTCAGCTTCTGCACAGCAGAGTGCTCTGGGGTCTCAAAGCAGGGTCTCGGAGCCAGTTCTCCTCAACAGGGTTGTATCTTACATGGGCAAGCGGTTGGAAGTTCGGGGGCAGGCAGTGGTAGAACCATTTTGCAAATGCCTGTCTGTCGTGTGGTTCAGCTTCCAGGTGTCCAGTGAGGCCTGAAGATGAATGAGTAGATGCAGAGGAGTCCTGGAAAGGCAAGAGAAGGACCAATCATATCTAACTGTAAAAGCTCAGGGCAACATGTATGCTCATTCCTTCAGCTATACCTCTCAACTAGGGCATGAAGCAGTTCCACTCACATTTTGCCCACATTGCTCTAAAAACCGTTGATATTGGTCCCCTTAACAATTGATTTCTGCAGAAAGAAGGAGAATTACTTCTAGAACTGATTCTTGGTCAGTGCAGTTTGGTGGGCCTAATACTAGCATCCCTTCAGGAGCAGGAAGGAGAAGACAGACTTGGGCTCATTTTAGAGATATGTATAAAGTTGTGTTGGTAGAATGGTTAAACTAAGCCAAGTTTTGTGTTTTGCTCCCTAGTACTTGTTCTCAGAATATACCATAATGGATTTTTTGGAACAGCTTCAGCTTATGTTGTGAATGTGAATTAATTAACATTAGTATGAATTGCATGTTGTCCAATGGAGTTTGTTTTTCTGTGTCTTTTGTCATGCTCAAGGTACTTCAAACACTTTAAAATAATGAGTTCAGCTGTAATAGTGTGGTGGCTCTGTAGACAAACATAGCCATCCTTCTGGGTGCAACAGATCAAATTCAAGGATGGTTCTGCTGATTGGAGTGGGAAGAATGCTGGTTATGATGTTAGTATTACTCCTGCTATTTTTTAAAAAGTATTTGTGACAGGCTTCTTACTTTGTCAGACTGGATTTTGCTGTTTATTACTTTGTTTATAACTCTCAATGCAGTGTAAACAGAATGATGAAGAATTGCAGGGTGCATTATTCATGAGCTGTTGTTTAAACCTTGTTGTTGCATTGCTAGCCCTGATTATTTCACATCATTACATACTACATGAAAAAGCTGGTAGCCCTTGATTTCCTGAAGCAAAACCAAAGCTTCCTTTTATGACCCTGCAAAAGCACATTGTAGCAAAGCAGGTAAACGAGGTTTCAGCCTAAGATGGTAGGATCCTGTTTATTTGTGTGAAAAATGAGGGTTCCGTTAGTTGTCTGCGGGTCTCCGGAGGAGAGGGAGTGTCTTGTATCACTCAAAAACAATTCCTTTCAACTGGCTGGAGAGAAGTATGGATGGCATCCAACATACAGACGTCCCCCAAGTACAAGGATTATAATGGAAATGTTGATGACCAGTCAGTATAGAGACATTAGCAAGTATTTATATAACTCTTGAGTTGTTGACTACTGTAGACGTATTGTTTTAGGCCCTGTTCCCACTGGCATTCCTCCTGTTGACTTTCAGAGGGTTAGGATCAGACCCCTTTGGCTCAAATTTGGAGTGAAGTTAATTAAGACAGAAAGAAGCATGCACGTTCTGAAAGTAGCCCCCAGTTTCAGAGCGGAGAGCAGTGGAAATAACTGACCTATACAGTGGTACTGAAGTACTTTATGGCATGATCAAGCCACGCACTGAAAATAAAGCTTTCCTTGAGTAATTTGGGATATTTCGTTTTGATCTGTAGCTTGTAGTGTTGTCTGTTAATGGAAGGCTCAGCGTGGTTTTTGTGCGTTCCTCATAAAGCTGTTCTTTGACAAGGAGAAAAACGTACCTATCTAATTAACACGTACCTTACTGTATATGGGAGTAGGCATTCATTATTTTCAGTTTGTACTATTACATGAAAGCTCCTCCAAAACTTTGGCAGCTTGGTAGGAAGGAGTGGCAGTTCAGTGCATTCTCAGCTGTGCAGCTCTAATGTATTTTGCTTTTAAAGACACCTGCATGTTATAATAAAAATACCCCTTATAGCCGAAGATACATAACCACAGTCTAGATAATTACAAAAGAAAGAGACTTAACTAAGTACTGAAACAGGAAAAAAAAGCAAAAATGAAAGATTTTTTTTTTTTAAGAGCAATAGAAGTGATAAAGGAAAGAATTACTATTCCATAAATACTTAAAA
>VZTL01057396.1:12726-23709 GCA_013400535.1 Scopus umbretta | reverse complement strand
TTTTTTTTTTTTTAATGCTCTAGTATAGTTGCTCTTAGGGACACAGAAGTAAATTGTTAAGGTAACATTCATCTTGTGATTTAGTGCCTGAACGTGCTTCCTTGATGTTAGTGCAAATTAATGGAATTTGGATCAGACCTTTAAAGAACAAGAATAATACCCCCCCCCAAACCCAACAGTAGTGTCTTACAGCTGACCAAGTTAAAAATATGAATGAAAAATTGTGACATATGCCTAATCCTCAGCTAATTTTCATGGTGAATGGAATAATCTTGCAGGGAGCTGTGAGTGGCCAGTATGTTATTGTACATCAGGGCCCTATTAATCCATAGATTATTGACAGAGCATATGGTAACTGCTCCAAAGCATGCCATATACAACATGCTTTTATCTTTGTATTATTTTTTAAAACTACATTCTAATGTGTCACTGGGGATATATGTAGTCTTGGAAAAACTGTTTGTACTGTGGTGGTTGCTAGCAATATGGTAGGTGGCCAGGATGTACGCTAGATATTCCAATTACATATGCTGCAGAATTTGCAGAACTTGTGAATTTGCATTTGAAAATACCTGGCATTTCTGGAAATACCCCGAGGTGTAACTGTCCACAACTTCCCTCTACTAAGTAATTATTAAATACTTGCTTTCAAAGCTGAAGCATTAACCAGCTGAGGGGTGGGTTTCCCAGCTAGCGATTTTAAAACCTTACAGTCAGGACTGTGACCCAGAAAGATTTTTGTTTTGGTTTGGTTTTTTTAACATGATTGCTGTCTTGTTCATTAATACGGCTGAAGTACTGAAGCCTGTTCTACGAATGAATGCCCTGCCTCCCTGAGTGCAGTTTATTACCTTGCCTTTTAGAAAAAGTGATAGCTAGGGAGAGGTGAATGCAAAATCATGGCCTGATTTAGTTTAATCTGGAGGCATTTCACCTGGCATCAGTTGCCCAAGGAGAAAAAAGTTGCTCATGCCTCTGGTCAGAGCTATCTACTGAACATGTGAACCCTTAGGAGTAGGGGTTCAAACCCCAGGGAGAGCAGACAGGTGTCTGTCCTTCCTGGGTGGACATTTTGGAGACTGGGGGAGGGATGGCGGTGGGTTATGGGAGTGCTAGGGGTCTTGCACCTGAAATTGTGAAAGCTGGGGCCTCGCCCACCTGTGTGCCACTGAGGGACGGGGAAATGCCTGGGGGCAGGCGACCAGGTTTTCATTTTTCCCATCTGCCCCTGCCCGCCCTTTGCTGTTGCGTTTCGGTGAGGCCGATTAGTTTTTTGTATGGTACTTGGGGGATTTTTGTGTGGCAAAGAGCACTAAATAGAACCGCATTCATTACACTTGTATCTTACTCCTGTAGTTATCCCAGTAGCTTTAGAGATTAATCCATCCCCCACCTTAAGCAAGGCCTCCGCATTTTGGGCATTTGACTTCCCAGGGAGCTGCGGGGCAGGGGTGTTTGCCACCCTCCCCAGCTCTTCTCTTGAGCGAGCTGCACCGTGTTTCCAGTGAGGGCCCGTTAGCCCTCAGATAATAAGCATGGCTTTTCCGTGAACTCCCATTTTCCCAGGTGAAGGAGATGGTGGTGGCGGGGCCTGCCGAGCCTCCCCTGAAGCCCCTGGGGTCAGGGAGGGCCCTGGGCTTGCCCCTGGCTGTGGGGCTCCCAGACTAACGCCACCACCGGCATGTGCTCGAGGCTGGCCCCTTCCTCTGCCCTTTCCAAACCCCAGCCTCTCTGTGTTTCTTGGAGCGGGAGCGTGTGGGTGTGCGGCGAGGCGCTCCCCGCTTGTGGGACCACGCTGAGCCGCGCGCTCCCGCCGCCCCGGAGCAGCGGCTGCTCCTCACAGGGTTTTTTTCCTCTGCTCCTTGCTGCTTCAGGGTCAGGTTAATCCTGTGCATGTGCTTGTGGGTGCCCAGTGCCGGTGGTGCAGCTGGGGCATGGGGTAAAAGGAGGGTTGAGGCATGTGGGGCTGCCTGCGAGCCTGCACACCTGGATACCCAGAAAATATTAAGTCAACGAATCGCGCTAAGCTTGGAGTTTCTTTAAATACACCCCAAATGTCGCATAATGTCTATAACCCAGATTTTTCTGTCCTTTAGGAGCGTTGCCCCTTTGGGGTAACGGGATACAACATGGTGTCATGATTCCAGCAGTGCCGCACCACATGTGCGTAATCGCGGGGCAAGTACGCACCGTTGCAGCCTTCACTGGAGGTCGCATACTGCAAGGCGTTGTTGGTTACACTGGTTAATCGGTTTGCAGTGTAACAGTGGTTTTTAGTTTGTACTCTGTGGTGGCAATAGTGATGAGTGACTGTGGTCTTTTGAAGCAGTTGACTTGAGAGCCTGCCTCTGAAGAGCAGTCACTCGGGAAAGCAAGCTGGCTGTCAGCTGGTGCCCGGTCGCTCTGTGGATGGCTTCACTTTTACCTGGAATACTCTTAGGGAGCTTGGCAGTGGAAAAAGATTGCAAGCCTGCTCAGCCTTTCCACAGGTGAAGTGAGATCGTGAAGTTCTCTTTCTGGTGTGCTGATTGTTTTGTAGATTATTAATTATATATATTTTTCAGTTTCACATAATTTCTCCTGCTTCTTTCCTGTACATTTTCCGTTGATTTGATACCTCTCTCTCTTTAAATACACGTGCAGTTTTCTGATATCCAAAATTCTCTGTTGAGCTAATAATTTAATTAAACCGGGTGACTTTGGAAACAGGGTAGAGTAGCTTTGTGATTTTATTTAAAAATTAATGGTTGACATACAACATCTTCTATAAAGTTACCAAACATTCTGCGAGTGGTGGTGTGGGTATGGCTATTTTCAGAGAACTTGCGAGTTTGCTAGAAAAATCATCCTTTGGAGTAAAATATTTTCTGCTTGTTTTCATTATGAAGGGGAGTAAACTGTTACTGTCAGTGTTTATGGGAATCCATCCATTCATCAGACCTTGTAGTAAATGGTAATACTCCCCTGGCCGTTTTTGAGATACTGAAGTGTGGAAGTGAAAAAACCCTCATTTCATTGTTTAGATACTATGCAAATAATCCTTTCTTTTTTTTTCCTTTTTTGTGCTATCTCTGACAGCTTTTTAAAAATTCCACTGCACCCCTTGTAGATGGGCCCGAAACAGGAGAAACCAGTCCTGAAAGTTCAGCCTGGTTCGTATCTGAGTGTGCTGCCTCTCTTGCTTCGTTGCAAATTCACAGCAACCCACTGGCATGATAACGTGGAACGAGCTGCGCAGTCATCCGCAACTTTGCTTAATCTTGAGCAGTCAGGCTGGCGAGAGAGTGGAAAATGCCCTTCAGCTGGAGGTTTGATGCTTAGAAAAGTCCGAGACAGAGCCGCTTATGGGAGTACATTCTCGCTCGGATGGGGATGGCCTTGCTTCTGCCCCGTGCCTGTTGGTGCCGTGGTGCAGGGCGGCAGATGCAGAGCAGCAGGTTGTGTGCACAGGGCAGGCAGCTTTCCTGCCTGCCCTTCCTAGCTATGTTCCCCTGATGCTTTGGCAGGCCTTGCCCAAGCATGGCAGCAGGGAGGTGCCCGCTGGGGGGGGGTTTGCTCAGGCAGTGTTCTTCGTGCTAGGACTCATGGAGTCTTGCTGGAGTTCAAGTGAACTGTATAGTTAGTATTATTTTAACTTCCAGTCAGTTGTAATAGTACCAGGAGGCTGCTTCTGCTTTGCATAAATTACTAGAAAAGATATTTTTACTTTCCTACATGTACGCCTTGTATAGAAGAACATGTGGTGTGGCTTTTTGTCAGGAGATGGCGTGAACTGTATTTTCCAGTGTCACGACCAGCAAATGTGAAATCTGCATCAAAATGCTTTTCCCAAGCATCCTTTAGGTCGACCAGGGAGAAGTACCGCTGGGTGTGCAGGATGCTCATACCTGAGCTTGGGGCAGATGCCTACTCTGGTCCCCACTGGTGTCAAGGGAGCTTTTTCCATTGAGTTTATTAGCAGCTGAACTGGGGAAGTGATCTGAGAAATCTTGCAGCCTGAAGGATGTGAAGTAGGAACGAATGGGAGGAACCCTAAGTGATACAAGGGGAGCAGCAGGCTAGGAGAAGGAGGGTCTAATAAAATCAAATAATAAAACACACCCAGAAAACTGCAGGGCCTTAAGTCTGAGAGAGTAGCTCCATGCTTACATGCTCGGCACAACTTTCATTTTTAATTTGCCTCCTTGCTTCAGGCTTTCTCCTGCCAGAGAGGTGGTCTGTATGCCTGTGCTCTGCAGCTGGAGAGTCCCTGGTCTGGTCATGCCAGTGGTGGCAGAGGGCCATAGCCAAGGGAGGTAACAATCTTCCCTGTAGCAGTCATTGCTCTTGGGTGGGTGTGCTTGGGTGGTTTTCCAGGTCATAGACTTCAGGCAGTAGGGCATTAGAAATGTTATAGGCTATTAAATATATTGTTGGAGCATTTGGCTGCACTAACTGCTGCTTTTAATAGAGTTCAGATTTGAGATTTTTGGGACTGAGAGGGTTTGGACGTAAACTTTGTTAATTTGGTTTTGAAAAAGGAAGTTCTTACATGCTTTGAAGGAAAAAAAAATATGAAGACAGAACTGCAAGTCTCTTCCTTAAATCAAAGTTTACTGCCTGAAATGGGAACAACTCAGCAGAACAGTTTAAGTAAACATGGCCATAACTGATTATCTGAGGCACTGGCATCCTCTCTTCTTACTGTGTTACTCTTTTGTGGTATCCTGGCATCTGTCAGTCACTGATGTGTTTGTTCTCACAGCACCTCCTTCTCAGGCATATACTTTTATGTCCATCTGATAGTTGCCACCAAGATTTGAGGCTCCATCTGAAGAGCCTCGCTCCAGGAGTGTGGGTTTTCTACACCTGTGTAGATGAGATTTTTTGAATTGCTGCCTGAAAGGTCTTTCCCCCTCCAGCCCCCACTTTCTCTCTACCTCTGTCATGGCTTCTTCGTTTATTATGGGTGAAAAAAACAAAGGCAACTGTTCCTGAGTCATCTCAAGTTAGTGTTCAGCACAGAACAGGATAAAATCTAGGCCAGAGACGGCAAGTGGCTGATGATGTCCAGTTGCAGCCTATGTGGGGGGTCAGTGAGTGTAATATAAACACTGGGAGAATTGCTGAAAATTGTGTATATGTGTGAGAGGGCAAAGAGTTAGGTACTGTCCTCTAAAGCCAGTGTCTGTGCATGGGATCATGTTTCTTCTACTAGGTAGAAAAAATGCACCGTTTTGTGAGAATGGCTTATTGATACCTAACAGTACAGCTTGGGTGGTTTTGCCTGTGTGTGTTGGAATACTGTAGACTTGCACTGGGTCTCTTATCCAGGGAGCACTGCCAGATTTAAGTAACTTTTGTGTACTTGAGTGCTTCCACTCTACGGTTGTTTGAAATGTCATTATTAAAAATAATTTTTATTTAAGTTAATATTTTGCTCTTATGACCAGCTTCTAAAGGACCAATTTGTTTTAGTTAGTACATGAACAACAACAAAAATGTTTTAGCTACAGAATGTAGGATAGTAATTTATTTGATAGGTCTAGTAAAGTAAAAAATTCTGTGATATTTTGGTAGAGTACTTCTGTATGTTCTGTAGCATAGTCTTTAAAGTAATGGAAGAATAAGAACTGAGAAGTGAGAGAAGCTTTTTGGGTTTTTGTGGGAATGAATGTGTGTATACATTTGTGAGGCTCTAGTATATGTTTTTCCTCTTTTGGCTATGTCACGAGGAATAAAATCAATTAAAGAAAGAAAAAGAAAAAGAAGACTGTGCCCCTCTCTCTGCCAGTCCTGTCATGCTTCAGACAGTAGTGCATCAGGACATGGGAAGTGATCTCAGCCATATTTTTAGTCATAGTTTAAAAAATTATACTTATTGGTGAAATAGTCTCCAAAATTATAAAGCTAGTACACGTGGCAAATGGAAGTATATTGCACTGCCAGCATCGATCTAGTACAAAAAGAGCTTCACAACTGTTTGGATCTGCTCTTCTTTCATAATGGGCTGCAACTTGTTTACTAATGCTTGAAAGCATGTACACATCAAATAAATCTCTGGTATTTGGGCCATAGTGTACCAGCATTATGCAAAGGGAAGATTAACCACGCTCTATATTAAGCTATGATCCACTTTACTCTTGATTCCTAGCTATACTACATCAACCAAACCATCAAAGAACAAAATTAGTGGAAGAGTTCCTCAGACAATAGATTTATTTCCATGTTTATTTACCTTACTGTTAAGGAAAGGGCAATCAGAAGAGCAAATCTCTTTGGGGCTCAGGGCATTATAAATTAATTATAAGACATGAAGTGAGCTTTTGGGTGTGGAAAACTAGCAACAGATGCAAAGGCTACATAGCTGCATCGTATGGTGCGTACGGTGTTGCTGCAACAGCTGAAAGACAATACGCTCACTTTGCTGGTGCTGTTAATAGTCTGTAGCAAGCATTGTATTGGCAAATCTGACACAGAATGAATTTGCAACAGTGACTCAAAAGACTTTCCTAAGGTGAAGCATCTTTATTGCATGTCATTTTAGCTCTTTCCTGTTTTTGCTCTGCTCTCTTGCAGCGAAAAGGTCAAGAAAAGCAGTAGCTCAGTGGCTGAATTTTTCAGAAGTGCTTTACAGCAGGGAAAGTGAGGAAACCTCTTAAAGTGGTGTCTTATACAGTAAGTTAAGCATTTTTATTCTTCAGTTAACTTATTTTTCCTATTTTTTTGTTGAATCTTACGTATCAGATCAATTAAAGTGACTTTTAAGGTATCTCCAGGCAGGTGCGGAACTCCTCATCCCCACCTCAGCTTTCCCCCTCCCCCAGAGGTAGCCTTTGCCATGTGAAGCCTGTCAGCCCACCTTGCTAGACATTGTAGCATTGAGTCAGCTGTGTATTTTCATAACAGGACTGTCCATCTGCACTGAATGTGGTTTGTTGCTGTATTCATGTTTGGAGAATTACAATAAAGAGCGTGTGCCTCTTTCTTCTTCACTTTCTCCGCACGCGTGTGTGCATGCACCCACACGCTTGAATAATGCTCTCCCTTTGTCATTGCACTCTGAAAGCCACCAGCTGCATTAACAAGAGATTTTTCAAAGCCTAAAACAGGAGCTTTTGGGCTTTCCCTAAAGCAGTAAGATAGGTCTATTTGATATTGCTACTATCACTGTACGGAATTAAAAAAAGAGAGAACTGTTTCCTATATGGTAACAGATAGAAATGGAGGCACACAGGGAGATTTTCGTAATGTAGCTAAGAGTTTCAGCTAGTGCTGGTGCCTTACTGTTGATTCAGATTGAAGGTCAGAGCCTTAAAAAGTTAAGTGCTGAATATTCAAATTTAATTTATAGCATTAAATTAGGACGGCTTATAAGTTTAACTAGCCTTAAGGGTGCTAAGTATTTCCAGCTGAGGCCAAAAGGACTTTCAGCTGGTCAGCAGTTCTTGTGATGGGGTCTGATACTACTTACTGTAATTTTCTTGCACACCAGATATTGCTGCATTTTTTGCAGGTACAAGTTTCTTTGCTCACGTCTTTTCATGCCTCATTTGCTAACTCTTCTGTTCTGCAAAATTGGCAGGATGACAGCAGGCAACTCCCTCATCCTTTTGTATTAGGACTAATCCTCGGGGTTCTTTCTGATGTGTCTCCAGAAATATGTATTCAGCTTAGGCTGAATGCTGATTTGATTTGTAATACTAAAATGTGGACAGTGCAGATCACTTTCTGAGTATTTTGTGACTCTTAAAAGAAATCGTCGTAGAGGTGTACATGAGCAGCTCCAGAATTTTAAGCTCTCTGTCACATAATGTTTTTAAAATACAGATGTACTTTGGCACGTGCCTAAGTACTTTGCTGAATCTCTACGGTTGGCTTCGTTTAGCGTACTTGGAGCTTCATAAATAACAATTAGATGACTGGTCATTTAACAGGTGGTGATATTTTAGTGCTCTGAATTGCGTTTTTCTGTTTTGGCACAATAGACAGATTTTTATTTTGATTTCAGATTATATGGCTTGCTTTTCTTCAGTCTTTTTTTACTTAACATATGATTTAATTAAAATTTTGTTGCAGTGATTGATAGTTGCTTTGTTTGATACCTGTTTATAGGCATTTATTAATTACTTTTTCAGTGTACTGATACTTGTCAGAAGAGAATGATATTATTTCTTTTGTCAATGAAAATGAGGCTATAACTTACTGTAATTTCTGGTATGAGCAAACAGTATTCCCTTGGTGAGTTTTCTGCTATGGAAAACTGGGTTATGCATAATATAGTTTAGAAAAGACCTGTATTCCTCTAAAGAGGAATGGCATTGTGCAACTCCTGAAACTCTAAGAAGAATCTATATGTATATTTGTATTCAAAATATGTCTTGGCATCTGCAAGGTTGTTCCTCCTGGTTCATGTAGGGGACTAGATTTTTTTTTTTTTTTTTTTTTACACCCCAGTTCCATAGGACATGAGGTGAATGGTTCAACTCTGTGCATCTCACCTGCTAGGTTCTTCTCAGAGCAGCCCTGTGGCTGCTACTGGTGCGGCTGCATTAGGTCCTGAGGTGATGATACCCGCAGTCACTGAAGATCAAACTGAAAGTCACACAAATGTGTGACTTTGTATTTTACTGACAAGTACAAAAGGATTTAGCAAAATTACGACTTGAGTAAGCTGTGGGAGGAAGGAGGATATGATATATTCTTCCCTGCTAAAATCATAGCATTAACATTCTTGGCAGCATCACCGAGCTCCGCAGTAACTTCTGGTTTACATTTTAAAAATGCACCAAATAGCATATACGGTTTAATTCCGGGTTGCGTTACGCAACAGAACGCGATTGCCTCAGTGAAGCACATCTGCATTGCGAGAGTAAACTCTCCTGGGAAGCAAGCGCATCTTCTGCAGAAGTTGGAGTGAGGCGTGGGCAGGGCATTGCTATTTTGGCAACCAGAGGGAGCCAGCATTGGAAAGCTGCCTCACCTTTCACTTTCCATGGAACTTACCCTTTCTCCCTGTTTCAGGCACCCGCTGCTGCCACTTGCTTCTCCTAGTGCTGGTGTGGGGCTGGGGATGCTTTCAGCGGTTGATTAAAGCATTAATCTGGGTTTTGGGAGCCATGGTCTTTGCTGTCTGTCTGGTTTGTTTGTGATCCCTGAGCAGGATAGGCTATTAGGGAGCAGTAAGGAATGCAATTAAAAAAAAGAAACAAAACATCTGGAAGAACTAAGAAAATGTTTTGCTTTCATTAAAAAAAAAAAAACCAAAAACACAAACCAAAAACAAATCCAAACCAAAACCATACCTCTGTGATAGTATCTTCTTTAACTGATAAGTCAGCAGCAGTTGATGGCAGTTACAAAACTCCTGTCATTTTTATACTGTATTTCAGTTTGCTTCTTCCAAGCCTCTCTCTGGTGCAAGCGAAGTCAGGCTCCTGCTGTCTCAGTTCATCTGAAGTTCTTCCTGTCATCCTAAAGCTTGGTTATCAACCCTCCTATTCCTCTTATCAGCATACATTACGTTTTTTTGGCAGCGTTTAGCAAAGAGCACCTATGACAATGTAATTGGACCTCTGTCTGACAGAAATTACTCCCTCTTTAATGGAGGGCTCTGGATGCTTTCTAACATGGCTTTCCTTGAAGCAGGCTGAGTGTCTGGTCAGCCAGTCTCTAACGTGGGTGCATAGAATTTCACCAGGCACTATTCAAAGTAGTTATTCCTGGTTTGCTGTTAAACTGCAAGACTGGAGTGAGTGAGATTCCCCAGGGGTCTGTCCTGGCTTTGGTAGTACTCATTGTTTTTGTTACTGAAATGATGGATGGAGCAGAGAGAGTAGTTATTCAGTTTGCATAGGATAAGAAGCATGGAGGGGGGCTGCAGGCTCCTTGGAGGGCAGGATTAAAGCTCAGAGTGGCCCTGGCTAACTGAAGGAATGGTTTGGGGAAACAAACAGGATACAAACTTCGAAGCAGTGCACAGGGATAGAAATACCCAGTTGCATGACCTAGGATGGGGAATGGCTGAGTCGGTAGTGGTCCTACGGAAGAAGGTCTGTGAGTTGGAGCTGGGCTCTGCTGGAGGCAGTTTGGCCTGGTTTAGTTGAATAGGGTGTTAAAAATCACAGCTGGTTGCCAGACCACCAGAGAAAACCAGCCTGCAGCATGTCCTGCTCTCCTGTCCCCTGGGAGCTGGGCTGCCAGTGCTCTGCTGAGCAGGCAGCTCTTCCTTCCCTCCCCTGCCTGCTTCGGAGCTGGTGACCCTGCAGCTCCATCGTGAGCGCCTGCGGGCAAGAGCCCCAGCTCAACTCCTCCCACGCCTGGTCCGTGTGCGCAGGACAGCGCATCTGAGAGTGAAGGGGATCACAGACCTGAGACTGTGAGGGTCTTACAGTCATGCAGGGAACAAAGTTTCCCCATCCTTGCCCCTCGAAAAAGCACTCTTTTGGGGTGTGTAAAGAAAAGGCACGAAATAGACCTGTCCACTCTGCTCACTGTTGGAAATGGCTCAACATCTAGTTTGGGGCACAACATAGTCAAGAGCCAGCTGGATGGCATCCAGGGAGAAGGCAGTGAAAATGATCAAAGATTTGGAAAACATCACCTGGGAAAGAAGATGAAAGAATTGGGATTGTTTAGTCTACAGGGGAGAAGGCCAGTAACAGACATGATAGCAGTGTTCAAGTATGTGAAAGGTTCCTATGGGGAGGAAGGGAATAAACTGTACTGAAGGACTGCTGGGGTTAGGAGAAGAAATGGCTTAATTTGAAGGTGGCTAGACTTAGGTAAACATTTAAGAAAGCTCTCAAGTGATAAGGGTATTTTGGTGATGCAGTCATTTGCCTTTGAGAAAGCCGTGGAAGCATCGTCACTGGAGATTTTTATAAAACAGACAAACCTCCTCCAGGAATATTTTGGGCATTGCTTTGGGGAAGGAGGTGGAATGCATGCTTCTGAAGGTCGTTTCCCAGGAAATAATGAAGAACTTTTTTTTTTTTTTTTTTT
>VZTL01057396.1:0-12696 GCA_013400535.1 Scopus umbretta | reverse complement strand
TTTTTTTTTTTCCTTTTTGGGGTGTGTATGTGATCCTGTGAACTTAGATAATCTCTAATAACCCAACAAATAACTCAGAAGATAGTGGCAATTCATTATTGCAACACATCAGTGATAAACAGACAGCTGATTTATGCACAAAAACCGATGATGATGATATCCTTCTGCTCTCTGTTCTAGTTTAAAAAAAAAAATAAATCTGTGAGTAAGCTAATTTTACTGGAACGTTTCAAAAGGCTGTTCCTGTAAATATATTACTCTATACAGAAATAGAGGAAGTGATGTTGGTTGGCTCTGCTTATTGAAATATTGTGCAAACACGATCAGTATGCGCTAATACATAGCGTGGCCGTAGTAAAGTCAGCAGTACTCCATGCAGTATGGGAGTTTTACACTACAGCGTGATGTTGTATTTTAAACCTAGATGTTCGTGCACTTGTGTACTTTTATGTGGAGTCAGGGAGCAGGCTGAGAAGGAACTAGGCTTTAATTACCTCATTGCTATCTATATACATGAGTTATTCTTCTCCGTTGTCGCGTTACATTAAGTGCATGAGGCAGCAACTGAAGAACAAACCTCAAACTTATCCATCGCTGCTTAAGCCAAAGAGCACTTTGGCAGCTCCTGCAGCCACCGCGATTGCGTTCCCCAAGTGTTTGCCGTTCAGTGTATGGGAGCAGCATGGGGGAAAAGGAGAGGTTCTTCCTCATAGTGCGATCTCCTGCCTTGAGAAATGGCTTGTAGGATCCTCATGGATACTTTCCTCCTCCTTTTGTTCTCGCTGGAGGATCACCTCCATGACTTTGCGAGTTTCTGCAGGTCCCCTGAAGCCCTCTCGGTTTGTGCTATACAACAAAAAAACTATTTTTGTTTTTGAAACACAGCTTCCCCTGTCCTCATTGCTGTGCCCGGCAGGGAAGAGGACGTCTGTGCTGCTATAGCCCGTGGGAATAACCTGGATAGTGGAGGTGCTACAGGACACCTGTAGGAGAGACACCTGAGTAGGTAGGGCCAGGCAGTTTGGGTCCGGTGAGAGCAGCTAGGCTCCTTGTCTCCTGCTCAGCTCAGCTCTCAACTTGACAGCCCTGAGGGGTGTTTTATTGCTGTCATCCTGGGACTAGGAGCACTGGCGGAGCATGGTTGCAGAGTCACCATGTGCCCAGTGCGGATTTAGCAAGGCTTATCGTAATCCTGGCAGGATCCATGCTAACCTCGAGTGGTCAGACATCACCACGCGTTCATGTCCCTGGCCCTGCCGCTCTGGCCACGCAGTGCTGTGCTTATGCCAAGAAACCTGCTGCTGAGCCAGTCCTGGTGCTTCTGCATCTGGAAGAACTGCCCTGAGCACTTAGGAGTTGCTGGCCATTACCTCTTTGCGAAAGCTTCCTCCTTCTAGTCTGCTGCTATGCAGGTCTGCGTCCTGATCAAGTGTGATAACAGAATGAGGGCATGCATTCACACGTGCACATACATGCATATATTTTAGCCACTTGCCTTTTTTTAATTTGAAATACTAGCGTGCATTTGTCTCTGTCCTCCTGTGGAGGGTTCTCTGAGGGAGTTAAATCACTGATTTAAATTGTGACTAAAATCGGCAAGCAGAAAAACCTTACTAAAATAATCAGCTTCTAAATCTTGTTTTGCATTTACTCTTTAGTTATTGTCCTTAAAGAAGGGAATGTTTTCAGTACTTGAAATAATTTTACATCTTTTTTTAAACTTAGACTACATTATATTTCCACAGATGTTCCACCAGTAATCTGGTCCAATGTAGATTTCTGTGCACCTCTAATTTTTCTATTTTATATTTTAAACAGTGGTGTGTTTTCTGTTCACTGTTTACTACATTATGTTTTTGCATGTGACTTGTATCAGGCTACATTCACATGAAAATAAATGTTCAGCAAAAATGCACAAAAAGGAGATTTTGAAACATTTCTGTCACATAACTAAATGCTTCCTTAAAACAGAAGCTGGGAAATAGGAGGGGAAAAAAAGAAAAAAATCCCAACTTGTTTTGCATTAAAATTAAGCCATTTTAAAATGAAACAGTTAATTGTAGTTGTAAAGTCTTTCCCCCCCTTCCCCCCCCCACCTTTGATCACAGTACCTTGGAGAGTTTTGGGAATCATAGATCCTGAACTCTGGCACATCACCCCTGTTAAGAAATTATTTGAACTCCTGTTTTCTTACTTTTACAACTTCCGGTTCCTTTCTCTTGTTTGAGCTAAGTATTTAACTCAGCCTGCTGAGTGCACTGAAATGAAGAAGGTACCCTCTCTGGCCTGGCAGAAGAGACTGCTACTGGGAGCTGATGTAGGCTGTCAATCGGGCCTTGTTTAAGAAGTGTCGTCAGTAACTGCTGTCATTTCCAAGCTTTGATTTTTTATTTTTTTTTTGAGACTTCAGCAGCAAAAACACATCCTTCTTGAAATGTTACTTAAAAAAAATTAATTCAAACTGTTTCAATAGAGGCAGTATTTGAATATAATATGGATCGTCACAACCTAGTTTAAAATATGTCTTAATTTATGTACATAAATGCATGAGAGAGAGGTCACTTATTTATTAGTCTACATGCAGACGGTAGTGACCTAGCTTCACTGGGCCCAGAGGGTGAGAAGAGGGTTGTATAGCAGACCGAGGAGAGGAACAGGGTTTGGGGCTTTGCTGTTGTGTTTCCAGTCACGTTCTTGGATCTTGCAAAAGTGACTCTGTCTTTCAAATTCATCCAGCTGTAAATGAGAAAGTGAGACTGAGCAGTGTTGAGAGATTTTTGGGAATAAAGTTAGTATTCTGACGTGCTACACCTGCATAATCTCTCCCAGGAAAAGGCAAGCAAAATGCTACTTTACCGTTTTATGCCACTGTCCCTTCGGGACTGCAGCAGTGGCTGTTGGTCCCATGGAGGGCAGCAAGCTCAAGGCACACGTGGATCAAGGGTGATAACACTGATCGCTTGTGGAGTCTGGTGGTTTTCTTCTCAGGGAGCTTCGCAAACATGAGCTGGAAGTAGAGATACTAGACGAGCTCCTTTTGTCTCTCTAGTGTGTGTATGAAAGGTCAGTTCTTGGAAACTGGGGAAGGAATTAAGGATGTGGTGCTGAGATAAATCTTCAGAGATGTGCACGGGCTGCGGATCAGGTGATTCCCCCTCTTCCGTCTCTTTTAGCTGTGACTTGCTGGCATTGCTCCTGGTCACAGTTCACACAGGGGGGAGAAGTTACTGCTCCTGGCACATACCGTGCTGGTTAACTCTTAGCAACATGAACTCCGCACTCTTATCGCTTACACCTTTGCATTGTGCTCTCCTAGCTCGACAGCCGTCCTCAGCCACCTTTGATGCAGGGTGCCAGCCTTGGCTAGCTGTGTCTTGCATCTTGGGTTAGATGGATGAGTGCATCTGATGGTTTCTTTTGAAAGCGGATGTGCAGAAGTGTGTATATTGCAGGGGGCTGTGGCTGAGAGATGTAGGAACCTTTTTGCAGAACTATCAGTGATGGTTTGTCATCGATTTGTCACTGTGTAGCAGCCTCAGTGCTGAGGGCCTGAGAGCTCTGTGTTGGAAGTTACATAGGTGCAGCACTTTCCAAGGCTGAAGACAAGGGAGTCCTCACTAAGCCTGCATCTGAATTCTGATTGTAATTTGTCACTAATTGTCTTGGGGTCAGCAGGTGCTCTGTGTCCACGTGCAAATTGTGCAGTGCATTTCAAGAATTGTCTGCAGAATGTATAGAAGGACTCGCATCATGAGTTCAAAGAAAATGAAAGAGCCCATGGAGTGTGAAAACCAGCAGTAAAATGGGTATAAGGGTGTTTCTCCATAGCTAGATCCTTCAAGTGGTAATGGAAAGATTTGAGACTGTGGAAAAAAAAGTTGTGCATCAGCTTCCATGATTCCTGTGCTTTTTTTTTTTTTTTTAAAAAAAACGTATTGCCACTGGAGGCTGTAATCAGGAGTATGTTTGTTTATAGAGCTACAAGGGGGAGGCCAACACGGTGCTTTGTGGTTGCAGACTGATTCACTGCTGCTGCAGCCAGTGAATGGTGGGCAGGGTGGGGTGGATTTCAGGAGCATGAGAGACGCTAACTTAGCTAAGAGGGACCTTCTGTGAACGGGTAAAGAAAGCAGCTCCTCTGCAGGCGGGCCAGAAAATGGAAGTAGCAGCGAGCAAAGCCTCTAGACAAGATTAAAACCGACAGGAAATGAAAGCTAACTTCACTGTTTTTCTTGCAGGCTGACCGCCCTCTCCCTTCTCTAATGCTCGCAATGTCCGTAGGAGAGCAGTTCCTCTACCTACTTTGTAGAGGGTGCACCCTCGAGATAGAAAAGTCCGTGACCAAAGTGCAGAGCCAAGCTCTGCTGTCCGTGGGGCTGCATAAGCCTTGACGCTTGGTCCAACTTTATTTTAGACATGCAGTTGCTGTCATTATCTCCCTAAAGCTGCATTTGAAAGCAAGGACATGTGTAAAGAAGGAAAGTACGGCTCTTTCCTGTCTCTCTCTCTCTGCCTGTTAATCTATTACAACAGATCTGTTGCTGTGCAGAGTGTGTTAGGCTCAGCAACTGCTCTTCCTTGGCATACCTGCCAGCTTTTGAAATCTATAAATAAGGATGTTTGGAGCGGGGGGAATAGACACACCTTCTAACTCCATTGAAATACTTGGACACAACATGCTTATTTTGGCAGGAGAGATTAGGAAAAATGAAATATATATATATATATTTTGCTAGAATTTAGGGACCATCTCTCCCAAATAGAACAGCTGGCATGTATATGTGGCTAAAGCAGATTTGCTTAGATTTATGCTAGTCATGCTATGAGCTGCACTAAGAGAAAATGAAACAAGTCATCTTTCATCCCTCTCAATTGCAGACCTTTGCCAAAGTTTGTTTCTTAGAAATTAGATGAACCCGATGAAGCAGGATCTTGTGTCTAAAAATAGAACATTTTACTTGCCATCTTGCCCCTTGCAGGCAGGGTATAATTTTACCTCAGCCAAGAAGTGAGATGAAAGGCGATTTGAGGCGATTGAAGCCTTATGTTTCTGTCCTCTTTTGAGCTGGTGACAGAGGGCCCTCGTCTTTCCTGACCAGGTTCAAAAGCACAGAGAGTAGGGATCCTGACAGCGAAGAACCACCACTGCAGATTGTTTATGTGGTCAGGGCAGCAGCTGCATTTTTGCAGGTAATGTGGCCTTGCATATAACTGTATGGCTTCTGCTACCCAAGAATGTGGTGCTTGGTCTCTTGGGGCTAAACGTTCCGCTCTCGCAGCAAAACAGGGTTTACAATCCTGAATGAAAAGATGGGGCTTTAAACCTGAGTTTTGCAAAGCCACCTGAGTTTTGCAAAGCCACCTGAGCTGCAGGTATACTGGAGCACAACTCCGCAAATAGCCCCAGCAGCCCTTCTGGCTTCTTGAGGCGCCTATGAGCTGTGCGGCTGTGGCTGCCTCCCGGCTCTGCAGGTGCGTGTTGGGGAGGCAGAAAGGGGCTGGGGGGCCGGGGGGGGCTGCAACCGCTGCAGCCTCCTGCCCTCGGCGCCCACCAGGAAGGTTGAGTCTGACTAGCAGGAACAGAAAAGCTGTCCGTCGGCCAGGCTGAATGTTACGATCCCAGTGACAGCTTCCTTCCCCCCTTCTCTTCCTCCCCACCCCGCTGCCTGAGTGGTTTGGAGGGTGGTGTCCCAGGGCCCTCCTCGGGGTGTGTGCATGTTGCAGGGGGTGCTGTTGCTTTGCTTTACTGTGTGCTTTTTTGCACATGGATCTGTCTTCGCCTGTTTGCCTGCCGCTTTTTTAACCCCCGTCCGCAGCGTTCTCTGGTTCATGGGATTGCAAGCGTACGGGCGAGCGCGCGGCAGCTTGGCACAACCATTTCATTAGAGCAAAGGAGGCCTGTGTCCTGCAGGGTTGTTTCAGTGAAGACATGTCCCATCTGCTGCTTCTTATCACCCTTTTTATCTGTGCTGCTGACTCATGCAGTGTGGTCTGCTGAGCTCTCCATTGCAGTCACATCACACTTTGAGTTACCTTTACTATGACTCACGCTTTTTTTTTTTTTTTCACTTGGCAAGTGTCAAGCCAAAAACAACTTAGTCTTGTCTCTCTCTCATACGTTCTGCCCTATCTTACCCTTTACCTCCAAGTCTTGTCCCTCTGTCATAATCTTGCCCTTCCCTTCTAAGTAAACCACCTGTAACTAAGTTTTAAGTTGTGTAATTTCGTCTTTCATAGCATCTCTGCACTGTGCACTTGAGGCTAGTGAGATTGCAAGGCTTGTCCTAAAATGTGTTAGTTCCTCTTACTTGCCTTCACAGATATGTTTGGTGGAGAACATATATATATGTTGTTTTTGTTTCCTCTGTTTACAGAAGTGTGTTTATACACGTGCATCTTTCCTATCTTGATATGAAGTATGTGCACATGGAACCAAAGCCTCTTGACTTCAAATTTGCCTGCATGTTGGACTAATGAGACCACAGCTTCAGACAACTTGTCCTGAGGCTTCCCTTGCTCGCTTTTGGTCTGTGCTTCCAGAATCAGCTTTAGACCAAGGCGTGCATCCTACACAGGCAGTTGGTAACTCTGTACACTGAGCTTGAAATCCCCACTTGAAGTGCTAGTATATTGTTTCCAGGTTGAAGAGGACGATCGCATTGTGCTACTGAAGGCTCAGTATTTCCTTGCTTCGGGGTGAGGGGTATTTTGCCAGTGATTTTTGTGGAGAGCTCTTTGGCCATTTTCAGTGCTGAGATCTCTAAATCCTTTTGAAAGGAGAGCCTGATATATGCTCTGTTGAGGCCAGATGATTGGCAAAGGTTGCTGTACAGTTAAACCGATGCTGAGTTCTGTATCTTACTGTCCTGAGCCCTTGATCACACCAAACTTCTACTAAAACTGGCAGTCTGTTTGAAATCTATTTGCCTTGAATAAACCTTCTAGAATTGAGCTTGTATATTGCTGTTGTGATAACTACTTTGATGTCATAGAAATTGACCTAGAAATGAAGGACAGAAAATCTAGGAAAAAGTTTTAGGACAGGAAGGGGGGGATAATGCCAGATTTTTTTATTAAAGAGAAAAACAAAGTTTTCCTTGTATTCTTCTGGCAAAACACTAGGCAGGTTTAGATTGCTGTGTCAACTTTCTAGGAACAAAATTTTAATCAGGGTGCGCACAAATGATGAGAACACACAGCTGTCTCTCTTAGACTTGTTTGTAGAAAATGCTTTTTAACGTTGAACATGTACCATTTTTTTAGGCCAGGCTGCTTAAAACTTTTCCAAAGGCTAAGTGCATTATAGATTTCTCTGTGCCCCTTGGATGTAGCCTTTGAAGCAGCACCATGTGATCAAGCAGACTCTCCAGTCCCGTCTCAGCTCTCCGAGATGGCGAAAAGTCCTCTCTGTACCCTATCTGCAGGGGGTCCCATTGGTTAGAGACTTGGTAGCTCCTTCCCATGGAAGGCACCAGTCTGTATTTCAGCATTTCCCTGGTGGTGTGCGTGCTGAACAATGGCTTGGATGGATCAGGCCCTTTGCTGCTAGCAGCTTGGCCTGAAAATATCGGGGGGTATGCGGTGAGTGCAGAAGCTGTACCCTTCCAAGCTTGTGGACTGGCCAGCCATGGGCTTCGGTCTCTGGGCAGGTATGTCATGTCCTCTCCCGTTCTAGTCTCTCCTCCCTATTTGGCTTGAAAACTTCATGATTCTGTGAATTGCTGTTACTGGGTGTCCCTGGCGGTGTGCTGCCAAGCTTTGTTGGTCCCTGGTGTAAATAAATGGGGCTAATCATGACTGTAAGCACAATATTCCATTGTTTCTGAGAAGCATCTTGTTTCCTTGTGAGCCTAAAGTAATATGCTCCGTAGTTGTGAACCACAAATGTATGGCCCTCCTGCCCAAGGCGTGGCATCTGAGTAAGAAACAGGGGTTGCTTGTTTGCGTCCTTGACCCTTGGAGGTTTTGCCTTTGTGAGAACATGACCACGGATGGTGTGTGAATATATATATATATACACGCACACACAGTGCTGTCCCTGACTTACTGCAAATGGCGCTGAGGTATGTCATGGGCATGTGATGTGGTGCAAAGGAGAGGAGGTCCGTGTGCCTCGCAGTCACGCGCCGTGGCTGCGCCCTTGGGAAGACGGTGGCGTGCGGAGACTTCTCCATTTTCTGGTTTCACTCGGGGTGTGAGGGAGGAAGTGTGGCTGGCGGCTGGTGCCGTGCCCTCCTGCCAGTTACTGCTGGGCAGCTCTCGCCTCGGCAAGAGCAAGGTAGTGCACCTCCTGCCTCGGGACACAGGGCAAGACCGGTACAGACTTAGGTTTACTCCGTGGCTCGTTTTACCCATATGCAAAACAGATGTGTAATGATACCTGCCTTTGTTGTGGAATTGAGGCTTAATTAATTAATTAATTGATGTTCGCTAAATGCCTTGAGATCCAGGAATCGCTGTGTGTGCCCCAGAGCAGCAGCAACACTTTGAGGTTGGAGAACCATCTCCTCTCCCATGATGAGGTTTCCCAAGAGAGGCTCCAGCCCCTCCCTCCCCAACTCCTCTTCCATTTTTTCAGATGAAGCAGTGCCGTGCTGCATGTTAATTGTATGGCTTGCTCCCTCTGACTTCTGCCCAAATAAATAAATAAATAAATGCACTGATGTGCTTAATGTAGTCAGCACGTAGGGCACTTGCCAAAAGAATTTCACGAAGCAGCAGAGCTGGGTTGCCAAATGTCATGTCTTTTATATAAAGCATTCTTCAGGAAGCAGAGTTGCACAGGGGGGGAAAAAAAAAATGAAGAAAATGTTATAAAAACTCTCACTGCAGTAAGAAACATTTTCTTCCCCCACAGGGAGAATGTCTGGGCCATGTCATGGTGGGATCAAGGGAGTCTATTTTTATTTCATCTTAAAGGCCCCTCTCTCATTTCTTTTCTGCACTCCCCCTCCCAAAGAGTAGCTCTTTACCATGCTGGCTTGGAGAACTCAGTTTAGATTAGCATTCAAAAGCAGGGCTGTGGGATGGTTGTCTTATATGTGAAAATATTTGCCAGTGGATTTTGGGTGGAGAGAAGGCTGTTTAAACAGTGTCGGTGCCAGAATGTTTATTAGTTTAGTATGATTAATGATTGAGGAAAGCCAACGGAGTATTGTGTTTTGGTTTGGGTTTTTGGGTTTTTTTTTTTTTTTTTTTTCCTTTTCTTTCGCAGGGAGCGTGGGGAAAGCAACAAAACTTCAACATCAAAAAATAAGGCTGTATGTTGTAAATGCACACGAATGTATTTTTGTTGAGGGAGTTTATATGTACACTTAATATGTTTAGGTGTGTCTGTGTTTAGGTGTGCATTGTGTCACCTCGGTGAGTGTGAGCTGCAGTGGTTCGACTCTGGCTCTCCTCTGATGGGTGGAGTTTGCCGTGGGATCTGCTGTGTTCAGAGCACCTTGGTGTCAAACCCCGCTTGAACCGCACCCCATGACTTGCCGTGGACTTGCAGGAGCCGAGGCAGAGGTGTCCTGGGGTGAGGCGGCCCCTGCCGTGTTTCTCCAGGGGCGAAGGATGCTGGAGGGCGGGTGGATGTGAGCGGGCAGCAGGCTGAATCGGGTGTTTTGGGGCTCTGTGTTGTGGCCTGCAGGCTGTAGGATGAGCATGGGTGTCCTGGGTGGCTGGGCTGAGCAGTGAGCGGGGTTTCTCCCGGTTTTAGAGCCCTGCAGGGGTGCCCGACAGCAACTGGCTGCTGCTGCTCAGCTCACCGGGCGGGCTGCTTTTTGGTAAAGCCGTGGGAGGATGAGTTTTTGTGTATCACTCTGTGTAGACTCATAGCATTGCTTCTGTTTATCCGTGTACTCCCAGTTCCTATCTCGGGGCGGTTCTTGCAGCTCCAGAGGCCAGAATTTTTTCCTCTAAATTAAAGCTTTGTTTTGGCAGCGTGTTGTCTGTAAGTGTCTGCCCTCCCCACGATGCTCTCAGTGCCGTGCCCTAACCAGTTGACTTTTTAAGCCTGGTGTGCACTTACAGTGTAAGCCTGATTCATTGAATTTGTATCAGTAACAGAGAATTGGAGCTATACTGAAGTTTACAAAACAGCATTGAAATTGATTTTCTGAACTTCACCCCTCTACAGTGTTTTAGCTCATGGGAATATGTAATCTAATGGCATAACGTGAGATCATTTAGGCAGTAGTGCAGCCTCGCAACTCAGTCCTCCCATGCCATAGTTGCAGACAAAATACTGTTTCTACCCGTATCCGTCACAGTTTGTTTGAACTTCCGTCAGGGTTACTACATGGCACCGCAGAATAATTAACACACTATGCATTAGTAGTTTGTTCATTTGTCCTATATTTCGTCAGGAACAAATCAGCACCAATGATTGGATGGGAAGCAAGAGCTTCTGCTTCTGGGTTCTTAATGCCTGCATTGCAACAACCCAGTAACTCATGGGCAGTGAGTAATTTTAAGTTAGTAGAGTTAAATATGTTGTGAAAAAAGACTTCTTTCCTCCTTCTCCTTCCTTTTTGCAGGATGGAAATTGGAATTCTCTGAGGTGAAAAGCCCACATCTCTGGGTATGGTGTTGGTGGGGAAGTCCTTGCCACACAGTTTGTTGTGGCAGGTGCTGGCCTTTCTTCTGAGTTGTGCTGTGTCAGAAATAGGGCCTATTTAGACATTCTTTTTATTCCATCTTGTAATTACAGAGTTCTGAAGTCCTCCTCTCCTTGGGTTACAAGCACTGAAATTTTCACTGCTGCTGGTGTGAGTCCTCACCCATGTGTCTTGTGTTGTGTGTTGGGCTAATGAGCAAGGAAGGAAAACCAATTAACAGGCTAGTGCTCAGACTTCGGTGTACATGATGTCTTTAAATTTAGAGTGCAAGTGTTGTAACATAATTCCCAGATGGGAGGAAAAGCGTTCTGAACAACTTCGAGTATGTATTTGTATGACCAATGCAATGAGATTATGAATCAATATGGTGTGTATTATATAAGCATCATTTTAGTTTAATTTCTGAATGAATAAGTCACATAGTCCTTGGAGTATATGAAAGTGAATATGATATTTGCACAAACAAAGAAAACGTGATAGGGAACCCTTCCATTTATACTTAAGCACAGATGGTGTGGTGATGAGCACGGAAGAGCCTGAATCGGTCAGAGTTGCCCTAATGTAAGTTTGTCACGTGCCCTCTCCCTTTCATGTTCCCTCTTGCTTACTTCTAGAGTTTCTCCCTTCTTTCTTTTTCACTGCAGATTTATTTCTTTTCTCAGCATTTTGCGTACATTGTCAATATAGCAGCGTTTGTTCAGTTCAGACCAGAAAAGGTGTTCGATTTTGCAGCTGACATTTATTTACACCTTTTTAGTCTCTGTGTTAGATTGCTATTCTTTATGAAGAATATCTCACGAGCAATATAACCTACTAGCTAAGAGATCTTGGAGAAAGCCATCCCTTTCTCTGAGTTGCTGGTAAAAGGCAGATAGAGGCATACATTGGGTGTTAGGTTATCACTTTTTCTAGAGCTTACATCAGTTATTTGAGACATAAGAAACCTCCGAGACTGCATCTGGTTGACGATTTTCTAGTAGTCTGCTGCTGTTACTGAAGCGTGTAGTTTAGCTTCTGTGATTGGTTTTGAATGGGTGGCTTTGAGTAACCGTATCTAGTGAAAGATGTCCCTGCCCAAGGCATGGAAGGGGTTGGAATAGATGATTTTTAAATGTCCCTTCCAACTCAACCCATTCTGTGATTCTGTGTATCTCTAAGAATTTTTTTACTGCTATTTTTCTCCTTTGCATATTTCCAGTCCTTACTCCTTTACTACTAGGAGCAGAGGGTACTGTGTCTTTGAATGTTTTGACAGTCACTGCTTTAGTTCTTGAGTCACGACTTATGTAAGTCTCTTGAGTAGGTTTCAGGTTGCTATTTAGAGGTGATGATACGTTTCTTGTGGAGATACCATGGAAGCAAGGAGCTTTAGGCATTGATTGTCTTGCTTTCTTTGTCCTTGTCTCATGACTTTTTATACTTTTTGGTTTGTATGAATAGTCATAAAAGGCAAAAGGGGAGAAAATGGGTTCTTGGAAAACATGTGTCCTTAAATGCAGATGTAGGCATATAAATAGTTATATTCAGATTTTAAATTTTCCTGTTTATCAGAGCAATTAGAACAGAAAAATCACAAGGTATCTCCAGGTGAGTGGCCCCTTGAATACGAGACCAGTGCTCTTAAGGTGCTGAAATATGAGTGTAGGAAACATAAGTCCAGGTGATCAGGTTTGAACACTTAATGTAGCATTGTAAAAAGGGGAAGTGGAAAGAGGAGGAGTTGTGAGATAAGTAACTACTAATAGGGTGGCTTGTGGGGAAGCCTCTGTTGTGAATGCTGATTTGTGAATCCTGCTGACTATGTTAATTTGTCGTGAATGAGTGACTTTACACAGATTAATTTAGTAGCAGTTTAGAATTTACTTGTGACAAATCGCAGGATTTGATTGTGATATTTTAATAGCACTCAATCATCAGTCGATTAACAAAGTGATTAGACAAAATTAATCAAAACAGCAACTTAGTTAAAGATTCGAAGATGGCAAGGTGCACTGTATTACTACATGGAAGAAGTGCACAAAGGAAAATTAGGTTACATTTGTCTTAGAATGATTCACAGAGAGATAGGGGATGCAGGGAATAAGGAGGA
>VZTL01057395.1:24400-72930 GCA_013400535.1 Scopus umbretta | reverse complement strand
ATATATGTACATACATACACATATTCAGAATTGAAGTTTTCTTATCTATATGGAAATGGAAACATGGAGAAATTACCTTCAGAGCCAGAGGGAGGATCAGCACTGGTTGCAAGGAGAATATAGTCATCAGGAGAATTTCAAAGCCAGACTCACCTTGTTTAGGTCATTACACTACCAAGTTCTGGTTGCAAATGATAATTTCCCCATCAAGATCTGCCTCAGGCACAAAATAACAGAAATCCTTCAACTTGCTGAGGCTGTTTAGTTCTGAGGAATGATTAAGTTGATTCCAAACTATGGGACTAGTAGAAGAGTTTGGACATAGATATATGCCCCCTGAAAGCCTGCAGATATTGGCGTCTATGATTCTGCTTCATATTTTTAAAGTAATTTGTTGAAAAAAAGGCAGGACTTGGAAACAGAACTGGTTTAGAGTCAGAAAACCACAGAGACCTGGCGAGGAAAAGCTCTCTGCAGCTCAGCAGGGAGAACAGGCAGTGCTTCAATGAGACGCTTATGCATAGATATCTTGTTCACATACAAAAGACAAGACTGAAGGTGATTTATATCCCAAGGAAAACCCTGGATATGTGCAAAGGATTCCTGGCAATTTAATTAGAGCAATGCTCTTCCCAAGCTTGTACTGACAGAACCACCCCAGGAGATGCCCTGCTGCTGGGAGCTCCCCTTTTCAAATGAGAAATTCAAACCCAGAGACCAATCGCTTACAGCTGTTAAAAGTTCATCTCAAAATGACCAGTTACATTCTGCCACCCTCAGTGTGGTCTACGGTTTCAAAAGGATATGGCTTTCCTCTGCTCTTCCCACCTTCACCTCGTGCCCCACTGTCCATGGTGTTCAGCAGCTGGTATTTGCACCCCTAAGCATCCCTGTATCCACTGCAGGAAAAGGGACTCCTGTGACGGGTATGCAGTTCATAGTGCTTTTGGGGATGAAATATGCTGTAATAAGCCACATCATTACATGAGCAGGGGCAAGATACACGCACTGTAAGAAAGGATATATATTTTGCAGGCAAGGCATTGATATATTTGAGGCAGTTGCCAAGTAATGGAGTGACATATTCAGCACCAGCAGCTGACTCGCAAATCCAGATAACAGACTTGGATCTATCTGCGAGGGGGGATGGATGAAGTGTATCTGCAGAAAAGGCAAAGAAAGGAATGTGTCTCACTTGCACATTATGACACAAATACAAATTTGTATCTCTGACTAACATATAGGACCATCATATTCTAGAAATATCTGTGTTATTTACCAAAGTGAAGGGGGGAAGGCAAAAAGTAGATTGCAATGTATGACAAAAAGGAAAAATCAGGGTCAAAAACATCACTAAGACCATTTAGCGAGATGTCTGACTCCAGGCACACTGCATCCATGTTCAAGACGTTGAAGAGCTCCAGAGAGTGCACTGTATTAAGCCCTGCCTAAGGCCCGCTTTCAGGCCAGTAAGGATTCAATCTTACTGAGATGCAGGCAGAACTGTTTCCTCACCAACACACAGTAACGTATTTCCATGAAGTGTTTAAAACAGCCTAAAGCAATCTTCTCACAGTTATTTTAAATGGGCACAAACCATCACAAAGAACCATCATGTCCAGGTAGCAATAAGAAAGCAAAGAATACTCTCAGTTAGAGAGGGAAAGGGAAAACCAGTAGAACACCCAACACGCTAGACACACGTAATGAGACCTAATTAGAGAAAAAACAGATGACCAGCATAGTAGAGCAAGTCCCCCACAGCATAGCATCCTGGGACACGCTAGCTTGATTCAGAGACAATACGACTGGAATTGTATGGTTTAAAATCACCTTCTTGGTGAGACACCCTAGCATCAGCAATCTGTGTTCAATTTATTTTGAGGACCCTTTCTCTCCACCATTGGTCACTCAAGTGGGTGCAGACAAAATGCTCCCCGGGCTTCTTCCTCTGAACCTTTTTTGCCTTTTTCCCCTCTTAAGATCAGGCTAGTAACACATAAGCAGGGACGGTTGCTCCGCTACGAGCCATATATCTGTGAGTTACCTGCTGAGGCTCCAGGACAAGAGGGGGACTCAAGGCATGCAACTGCTACTACGGATACTCTATAAGAGGTGAATTCTCCGTACAGCAGCGAGATATCACAGCTTCTCTTCACATTGACAGCAGCGACATTAAAGAACAACACTAAAAGCTTTATCCAGCAATGCATCTGCTATGAGTTAACATACAGCTATCTAAAACTTGATGAAGTATCATAAGAAGAGTCTGTATTAGTAGCCTACCAATGCAATATAACATAAACCATCGCAGGACTTCACCTTCAAAATGTGATACTGTTCCAGTAACTTCAAGGATCAATTTAGGGTGCGTCACCATTCGGAAGAAAGACAAGGTCCCTGGTCCATGCACCTAATGGTGTATTGATTCAACAAACACTTAAGTGCTAGCTCTGCACTTCATGGGCTTTGCTGAAGCACCCAAGCTGTTCCCATACATACCGACCGACTCGATGCCTATCAAATAGCTTAGGGCACAGGAGCTTGAATGAGAAAGGCCAAGGGTAAAAGCAATCTTGCATATTTATGCTGGTCAGGCATGAACCTCCTTGGGTGATGAATTAAGCAATTGTCTGCGGCTTTATTTTTAGAAGGTAGATTGCAATTCAAGCAAGTACAAACTATCTTGCTTTCCTATTTGAGCTGCCTGGAAATCAGTCTGGCAGGACACATGTCTACGTGCAAGACCTGCTCAGAGAAGATGGCAGGAGCAGCACGGATGTACAAGAGCAGCTCTTTTGCCCAGAGAAGTTATAGATGCCCCATCCCTGGAAGTGTTCAAGGTCAGGTTGGATGGGGCTTTGAGCAACCATTGGAACTGGATGATCTTTAAAAGGCCCTTCCAAGCCAAACCATTCCATGATTCAATGATTCTGCACTGAAGTCTCCTCACGTATTTTGAGACCCAACCCAAGCATTAGAATGCACAAAGGAAAATTAGGATACGTTGTTCATTATAACATCTTCTGTAGTACAGGCAGTTTAAGAAGTTCCCAAACTCTTCTGCCCTCAGCAGCAAAACATCACCGCTCTCATCTGTGCTGATGCAGTGATTTGTGGGGCCATTCTGCAAACTATTCATCCCCAGGAAGTCACTTCTACCAGCCACTGTCAGAAACGGGGGGTCAGACGAACCTTTTGTTTGACTCCACTTTGCTGCTTTTATGCTCCAGCGTAAAATTTAACTTCTTTGGGTAATGCAGTCCATTCCCACCCCTATCAAAACCCTTTTGCATCCAGGCAGAGCTGCTGCTTGGGCACACCACAGAGGTGTCAAGCTGCAGTGCCAGCACAAGACCATCCTGCCAAAGGCGGGGAAACAAGAATTTAAATCCATTTTGCCACCAGAGAAACTGCGACTAGAGTTACACCCGCAGTGGGACAGGACTACCCCCAGGAACCAGACCAGCGCCACAGGAACAAGTATGGAAACAGAAAAAGAACAGAACCCACAAACACACAAGCCAACTTTTTTTTAAACCTCATTCAAAGGTTAAAAATAATATTTTGCACTTTTATTTTCACAAGGAATCTGTTATTTCCAGATCGTGTTTCTGTAACAAGCTGTTAGTGTTTGTGGTTTCGTTTAATGCATGTTCTTGTTTTCCTTTTTGTAAAACATTTCCTCTCTCTATAGATTAGCCTGTTGGAAAGGTGGAAAAAAGTTGCCATTTGGTACAAAAGGAAATGAAGAAATACCACACTTTAGCACAGACGTCGTAAACACACAAAGCTGGCTACTCCATTTTGGTTTTTTTTTAGTTACGTGATAGGTTACAAGTTCAGCATGCAAACTGTGTCAGCCTCACACACTGGGCATCTCCTCCACAGTGCCACTGAGAGCCAGGGAACGGGAAAGGGCAGAAAACTGCAGATGGTCACCAAACTGCTGTACCAGGTGAGGCTATAAAACATTACAAATGTTGACAAGGCCAACCAAGGAGCTCCCTCCTTCCCTAGTTCCCATTCCTGAAGACTGGGGGGAGGTGGCAAGCATGGGTGGCATTTTTAACCAATGGCCCCAAGCAGAGTACCCACATCACTGAGAAAACATGTCAAAAAGTTGGGAATCAGTGGAAATAAAGGTATGTATCCTGAGAAATACCACTTTTCAGAGGGGTCCTCAGCATGCTTCGAAGTTTCTCTACAGGGGCCCTTTGATCTATATTATCCCACCCTGGGCTACCCCTAAATCTGCTCACTAAACTATTCTTTAAAGACCAACATATTATAGAAGGGATGACATTGCCCACAATGGGCTTTCCCAAAAGAAGAACGAACATCTTGAAGCCAACATAGAATTATTATGTTAAGGTAGCTGCAGAAAGGGAAACTCAGAGTTAAAATGTGCATCTTCAGCAAGTGTGTACATGCTTCTTCCTGCTAATTGCATTTTACTGAGCTGTGAACTTACTACTTAGTTTTTAAGGTCAAGAAAGTCTATTTTACAGGGTTTTGCTTAGTGCATTTAATTTCTTTTATAAAACTTGTTCTGGCTGTGCTCAGATGCTATTCTCACTCCACGACTGAGTCAATTTGTTGTTGGTTTACTGGTGTGCATTCAGTGCTCTCAGACATACAGGACACCCCAGAGAGCACTTTTGCTCTTCAAATTTCTTCCCATCTGTTTGTGCTTTGCAAATAGGTCATAGGGGTGACACACCATGACATGCAACATCGAAGGACAGAAATAACGGTGCTAATTTGGTCATCAGAGAGAAACATTCTACCCTGTGATGCCTTTATTCTTGTACATATCTGCATTCTCCAGAAACACCCACTGTTAATGGATCCAAGGTGTTTTGTGTAATATATGTATTATTGTGATGAACATATGAGCACAATAGATACCTCTTAGATAAAAACCTGGAATTGCTCTAGTATGTCTTAGTCTCTATATGGTGAAGGCAAAGCTTTATTTAAGTTCAAGTACTTTGCTGCCAAACCCAAGTTACTGAACTCAGTGAAAGTATTCAAAAGTGTTTAAATAAAGCATAAGCTTAAAGGCTTTGTTAGAAAGAGGTCTTAAGGAAGGAGAAATGGAGCTTGCTCTCTACCATCCATGCAAATTTATGAATGGTTATGCTGTACAGCATTGGGAAGAATTCCTAAGAGGCCCCAGATCCATGACTATTTAACTTTGTGTTTCTACAGAGAGCTTCTGATGATGGGCACTAAGTGCTTTAAAAACATAATTAATGCTCAAAGCACTCCTGAGAGGGAGCTAAATATATGACTCAGATTTTTAAGCTACCTGGAGTAGGACTGTCCTTGTTCTTTTTGTAAAACACTTGGTACAACAGGGTACACAGTACAACAGGGTCTTGGTCCCATTGTGTTTGGTACTCCAAGAGAACACAAGAGAAAACCTACCTCATTCCTTTTTTCTAGATGGTCAAACACACAAAATAATTTGTCCAAGGTGACTTAGCCAGACAAGATCAGTGTTTACAGACAGAATCTGAGTCCCTATGAAATTAAAGAGCTTACTGCTTCCAGAACAAAAATCTGGGCTACGCTACAGCAGCAAAAGCTGCTCAAATCCTAAAGCAAATCTTGCAGAAGACAGTCTGTTCCAAGGGGTGAGGAGCTTGATTCGGGATAGGCCACCATAGGAGGGTGGCTTCCTCCTTCTTGAATGACTAACACCAAATGATGGGTAACACCTGAGCACTGATCACACAGCAGCTGTACTTTGACCACGTCACTCTGAGAGCCCACCGCCAGATTGCATGGATGACTTTGAAGGACGCAATCCCCATCTCCCTTTTCTCTCCCAACCTCCCAGCCCTCTAGGACACGTACTCTCTTCTTCTGTCTCTCCATCCTACCTTCACCTTATTTGCATCCTTAAAGCCCTTGCTCATCAAGGCAGTCTCATTTCTCCACCACATTCCTTGAACGCTTCAGCCTTTGCCCCCCACCAGCCACTTCCTGTCCCCAGGACCGCACACCCAGTGCCAAGTCATGCCGCATCCTGCCCTGGAGGAGCCAAGATCAGGCCAGAGACTCCCACCCAGATTCCCATGAAATAAACGAACTCTCACTTAAAATCTGTGCTAACAAGTAACCCTGTAGCTCCCCAGCATACAGGAATCGACTGTTATTTTGCGTCGATACTTACAGTTAAAAAAAAAAATTGAAATGCCTTGCCATTGCTTGTTCTAGACATACAAGGAGAAAAAGAAGCTGTTACAGCTACATTTTAATGAATCCCCAAATTCATCATTTTAAGCAATCTGGGAAGTATCTTGCAACTGCTCAAACAGTGTGTTCTATCTTCTTCCCGCTCTTCCACCTGTCTAGGGAGAAATGCAATTAAACCCACCTCGCAAAGCCTGCCCTTTTCACCCTTAAGCAGATTAAAGGACTTGAGGAGGAAGAAAAGGTTGTTGTACGATATCCAGGGTCACTGACCTCATTTAGCAGCTCCTTGCCTTTCAGGCTCAGGTTTAGCAGTGAATCAGATTCCCAGTGGAAAATGCAGCTGCAGTGGACATTGAACTGCCAAATGCTGAGCCCCACTCCTTCACTGCTCAAGCAGGTCCTGGAGATGCTGTTGAAAAGATGCCCTAAAAAGATGCTCTTTTCTGAAAAGTAGAGTATTGCTTTACAATCCCCAAAATGATTACAAATCCAATGCTTAGAGCAGAGAATGAAAACCAGACCTTACTAGGAGCTCAGGGTAGACAAAGAGAGCTGAGGACCTAAACTGGTGACACCTTCCTCGAGCAGGACAGGGTCATGCTCTCTTCTCACGCAAGGGCTAAAGGGGATTGTTTCTTTTCCCCCATTCTTTCACAAAGACATCCTTCCAGGATCTGCCACTTTCTTCTTCCTGCTTGCCATGACAAAGCCTCCCACACACCCTGAATTTGTAGAGATTGCATTCTCCTTGGGGAAATTATTTATTTATGAGCAAAACACAGCTCCCGCTTCAAATGTGGGTCAAGAGAAAAAACAAAAGCATTACATTCATTTCTCCATGTTTACTTATTTAAGGATATATCACCTTTTGGCAACACCCGAAAGCAACTTGGATCTACAATTCAAAGAGAATAAGAAATGTTGAGCAGGAAGCGAGGAAAGGCAGGGAGAGCAGTGAGTCACTCTCCCAACTCATCTTTTGGGCTTAAATTTTTAGTTTACAGTATACACTCTCAAAGTGGAATGTGGAAGACTAAAGTATTTTTAAGCCACTTGATCTTCAGTGCTGCTTTTCCAGTGTCAAGTTTTCCATCATGCCAAAAGTTCACATCTCTGCTTCCACTTTGACCACCAGGCACTGCTACGATAACCCTGCACTCATGGTCCTCCTTGCATCTCCATGGTCAAGTGGCTTTCCAGACCACAGCCTCAGAATCCCATCCACAAACCCTACCCTGTGCATCACCCAGCCCTTCCTTTCCCTTTTCCTATGCCTTCCATATCATGATCCACCCCTTATCTTGGGCATCTCATCCTTACATGTGTTCAAGGTCCTCAGAAACATCTTCCAGTGACACCAACGTGCTGAAGCACCTTCTTTCTATCAGAGAGAGGAATATTGCTGTTCCTTGCTATTAAAGCATCTAATGGCTGACGGCATTCATCCCTCTTTTCCTCAAAACTGATTCTCACTTGAATCTGACACATGAGTTCACCAGCAAACAACCCTGGGTACCAAAACCCATTTATTCTACATAACCATGCTAAGCGTAATGTCAAGGCTGCTCTGAATATGCTCTTACTCAGTTTTCAAATTACTGATAGAAACATATTACCATCAGAAATCCAGACTCCAAACTACTAAGTTAAACATGCTCAGAGGCTGGTGCTGATTTGGCATCAATCTGCAATTCATGTATGCGCTTGGGCTTGAAACAAAGACTGAGGCCTTTTAAATCTGAAATTTGGAGTTTAACTTCGTAACTCTGTGAGAGCTTTCCCTGGAGGAAACACGGAAGGGACCTGTGAACCTGACTTGCTGCTGGTGCTTTGCTGTGCTCCACATGAACTTAAAAGAAAGCTATTAGATTAATTTGCATGAGTAAAAGTAAGTTATATGCCTCACAAACCAAAGTCGAGATCCCTGGGTGAAAGGGCATGCAGCTTGCAACCTGCATGACAGCACCTGAAGGCACTGCAATATTGGCAATTACTCTCCATACCTTCTTCTACAGATTAAAACAAGTATCTGAACTACTGAACCTAAGTTGCTAATGGCTTTGTAGCAGTCTGACTTCACGGAAGTCCTTCATCTTATTTCAGTAAGCCTTAAGACAGATTTCTTTTCTTCTAAAACTGACCAATTTGCTGCAGGTCACTACCATTTGGAGCTGAATGCTTACTGCATCTCATTTCAGATGCAGGAAAAGTTTTCTCTGTGAAACAGCACCCCCGTTACCTACTTGTACCTATCATCCCTTCTTGAAAGTACAAACCTAATTTTGGTCCCAGGCAGATAAGTAGCAGTTTGAACCAGGTTTTTTCCTATGGGCATGCAGATGCTTAACGATCTGTGCTGGGAGGGAAGGAAAGAGGGGAATAAGACACACAAAAATACAGCACAAAAATAATAAATATATTTGTGTTGCTCAAAGTTTCAGCTCCAAACTGGGCACAGTTATGGGGCTGGCAAGAAAGGCGCATGTAGTTTGAGCTACTAGAAAATAACTTTCTAAAAAACCAAAAACCAAACAAAAAAAATCCTTTTGATAGGTCAGATTCTTAAGACGATACATTTAGAAAGACACAATCATGTCCTTTAGGCCAAATAATTTGTCATACTTTCAATACATGCACTCTTGTAAGAAACGTGGTGCTCACTTCAACTAGACCAGCCTCAGAAGTCAATCGTTCCAGGACCAAGTCTTTTGAAAGAGAGAAACAGCACACATGCTACAAAGCCAAAGTGCTCCACACACGCCCCCTGAAATAACCCTCACCCTCCTATCAGCCAACACATGCAGATTCCCTGCAAGCCCAAAGAGAAACCACTGTGCACTGTTCAATACCAGCCCACTCCCTGGCTCAGGAGGTAAGTGGACACCAAGAAGGTAATTTGAGTAAGTAAGGGCTAAATGCACATTGTTGGCTACACGCTGATGTCCCAGCACGGCTATTCTTGTGCTCCCATATAATCGAGAGCAAAAATAAAAACCTTGGGATGAGAGTATCTGACAGAAAAAAGGACAATATATATTTACTAATTTTTCAAAAGGTCTCAGGGCAAATTCTCCAATTTTTGCACAGATCAGAGTAATTAGTTAAGTCATTAACTGTAAGGTCTGTGAAGCAGTATGTCATTTTATTCTTTATTTGTACCGAGCCTAGCTGAATGAGATCTTGATACATGACTAGGTTTCCTAAACACTACCTAAGTACAAATAACTAATGACAACAATAATAAGCGCAATATATTTAAGGTGACTGCAAGACTCCAGGAAGATGATGTTAATCAGTACAAATTTATCACCCTCAGTACATGCCTCAGCAGGGATCTGACCCTGGACTGAGGACTCTGTGTGCTAGTGCCAAACAAAAAAAGATGGTAATCGCAAACTTCACTGTATTCAAGACTGGCAAACTGTATGGGATTTGATTATTGATTAGTGAGACTTCAGGGACTAAACAGAATTTTTCCAAATCTGCTTTTATCTTTTGCAATTTCAAAACTCCCATCTCCAGCCAACACTGGTTGCCACTCCACTGACTTATTTTTAAACACTTGCCTGTGTTTCATAAAATGAACATCCCTCCCCTCTCAAGGCTGGAGAGAAGAGCTACATCTCATTTGGGAGAAAATCCCATCTGCTGACTAATACTGGGCTACACAACATAGGAGGGGAAGGAAAGGCAAGTGCATCGCAAATTACCAGCAGAAAACTTTTATTAGCATCTCAGGAGCAACATGTACCTAGTTCTTGGTATCACTGTCAGAAAAGCTCACATAACTTCCTAGGGTAAGTTGACCCGTTGACTGGACTTCATGTTTGTAATTACAGTTTTCTCTTATTCTTCAACCTTAATGCCTATGAAATCCAATCTTTCCAAGCATCACCCACCTCTTATCTTACAAGATCAAAAGGCAATAAATTGCAAATATTTTTCAAACACAGGGCTGTGTGTGTGGCCTGTGTGCCACAGCCCTGCAGGACCCCTGGTGTCCGTGCCAAAGAGCAGATTGCACAGAAATGGCTGTCCACAAAGAAGCAAGATAAGTACTTCCCATATGAACTTCGAAATAAACACAGGGCAACTGCAGACCTTATTTCATAATTCCTCATATGTTACACGCCTGCAACTGTCTGCAGAAAGTAACCTGCTCTTGCATTAAAAAATAAAATAAAATAAAAAATAAAACCACCAAACCCTGCTGTGCATATTTCTGGCATTTATTAAAACTGCCTTTGTGAATTCTGCATTAGTCTATGCGTTAGTCAAATGAAATAATAAACAGCTGCAAATCATTACACATACACGAGGTTTAATCCTATGATACCCTAGACTTAGTAATCAAGTACTAAGCCTAATTTCCTATTATTAGTAACAGAACAAATTCTGAAATTCTGGTAAAATTTTTCAGGTAATCGCAATTAATGGCCAGGAAAAAATTCAGTAACTTTTCTTCTCAGGTGTCATCCCACATGCATTCTAATATAGTCAGTGTTCCCCATCTAAAATAAGCAGATCACGTTTTCATTCACATGATTCACTATTATGTTAAATTTAAACAAAATCCATATGTTGGTATCAGCTACCAAGTATCTCACGGCTCAGACTACCAACGATAGCTCCATAAAGCTAATTTTACCCTCCTTCAGCACTCCACTCTTTCAGCCAATCTGCTTCATAAAGCCACACTGAAGTAACAGCTTGCGGTTGCAATACCCTATCAACAAAGGAGGGAGGGAAATAAATCCCTAATGACACTGCACCCAGGTTTAGGTAGAAAATCTGTTATTTGAGTGCAGCCAACTGAGCTGACATCAGGTTCCTGGAAGAGACCAAAGCTCTTCAGCAATCACAGAGGATCAGGACCACAGATTAAAACTCTTTCAAAGTTCAGTCAGCAGCAACAGCATCACACAGACGCTGGCGTGCTGCCAACTCAAGGGCTCTCTGACACCACAGGCATCCCCGCTGCACCCTCTCCATGTCTCCCTATCAGACAATACCTAGGCTTAGTCCTACTGAGCTGACAAACTAGTCATGTCAACTAAGCAAAACATTAATATAAGGAGAAAAGAAAAGGAAAGAACAGCAGCAGGATAGTAAATGAAGATAGATGAGTTTGTATTAGCATGCAGCTATTGAACTGCAGTGTTACCTAACACATTAGAGCTGTCTGCAGCTGTCTGAGAAGGAAGACAGTCTAATCACCCCTTTCTTTCCATCAGTGCTGCGCAGAGCTCACAAACACACCTCTCCGAATCCCACCCAACAGCCTGGGATCCTTAGGTTTCATTTAATCTCCCAAAGCACTGAGCAGCCTCAGAAGTCTTGCACCATAGTGTGTTGAAGTTATTTTAATCCCCAAGGAGCAAGAATCCCCCCCTGCACCAATAACAAGGTTAGAGGAAAGTAATTAATGACCTTTTTCTTGTCATTTCTGCACATCACATTATTGCTACAGAAATACAGAGGAGTTGGTTTAACCCCTTTCATATCGGAGACTCACTAAGTCTGCTTATGCCTAAAAAATAGTCTACATACATACATATACATAAACTAACTAAAGGTAGTCCAGGGCAAGTCTGGAGTATTTCTGCCTCAAAAGCCAAAGCTTTAGGAAGTTGTGAAAGTCTGACTGCAACCACTCACGGCAACACTCAGGTTTTCCAAGTGCTGCCACTTACCAGTGTGTCAGACAAGCAGATCAGTAAAACACTTATTCCCAGCTTATTCCCATCTAACATGGCATCCATCACACCCCCAAAAGTCAAACCTAAAATATGCGTTTTCAGTTCCCACTGGAGAAAGAGCGCTTACAGGAACCGGGAGTATGTAGAGAAACATGAAAGCCTCAGAGGCAGCAGTCAAGTATTGAAGAAGGCAGCCAGATGGAGGAGTGAGCAACAGAGGTAAAAAAACAAGGGGAGGAACCACAGATTTTTTGCATCTTTCTGTGCATCTGACTTGGGCTTGTCTATAAAACGTTTTCAAGATGTTTTGTATTTAAGACACTGCAAAATAAGAGATCCTTCTTTAATCCTGAGGTGGCAACCATTCAACTGCAGGAAGATGAGCTGCCTACAGTCTAATGTTACAGGAGCATTAACACCACTGCTTTGCTGTTGCTGTCCCTTGCAACACCAGACTGATGACAGAGTGGAGAAATGACAGCACTGGGACTTAGGCATTTGGACCATAACAAATAATGACAGTAGTTAAAGGCAGGCAAAGGCAAGAACAGTGCTATTAATTCCTCTTTGCATTTAACTTTGGATTCTGCATCTTTTGCTGGAAAAGGAGCAGGCAAGCAGGCAGGGCTCATGCTCAACGGCCAGGGCGGAGGCTGACGAGAGCTCTCCAAGCAGGGGCCCAACATGTGCCTTCCAGAGCTCACTGGCATTTTTCCTATTTTTATGTTATTTCAAGAATAAATTTAGTTGCAGACTTCACAGAATCATAGAATGGTAGGGGTTGGAAGGGACGTCTGGAGATCATCTAGTCCAATCCACCTGCTAAAGCAGGTTCACCTAAAGCAGGCTGCACAGGACAGCGTCCAGGTGGGTTTTGAGTATCTCCAGAGAAGGAGATTCCACAACACCTCTGGGCAGCCTGTTCCAGTGCTCTGTCATGCTCAAAAGTAAAGAAGTTCTTCCTCATGTTCAGCTGGAACTTCTTATGTTTCAGTGTGTACCCATTGTCCCTTGTCCTGTCACTGGGCTCCACTGAGAGGAGTTTGGCCCTGTCCTCTTGACACCCACCCTTAAGGTATTTATAAGCATTTATAAGATCCCCTCTCAGTCTTCTCTTCTTCAGGCTAAACATGCCCAGCTCCCTCAGCCTTTTCTTGTAGGAGAGATGTTCCAGTCCCCTAATCGTCTTTCTAGCCCTCCTCTGGACTCTCTCTAATAATTCCTTGTCTTTCTTGAACTGGGGAGCCCAGAATTGGACGCAATTCCCCAGATATAGCTTCACTACGGCAGAGTAGAAGTGGAGGATAACCTCCCTCGACCTGCTGGCCACACACTTCTTAATGCACCCCAGGATGCCATTTGCCTTTTTGGCAACAAGNAAGGAGTCCAGAATTGGACGCAATTCCCCAGATATAGCTTCACTACGGCAGAGTAGAAGTGGAGGATAACCTCCCTCGACCTGCTGGCCACACACTTCTTAATGCACCCCAGGATGCCATTTGCCTTTTTGGCAACAAGGGCACACTCTGGTCATGGTCAACCTGTGGTCCACCAGGACTCCCGGGTCCCCCTCCGCAGAGCTGCCTTCCAGCAGGTGAGCCCCCAGGCTGTACTGGTGCATGGGGTTACACCTCCCCAGGTGCAGCACCCTACACTTGCTCTTGTTGAACTTCATCAAGTTCCTCTCCGCCCAACTCCCTAGCCTGTCCAGGTCTCGCTGAATGGCAGCACAGCCTTCCAGTGTATCAGCCACTCCTCCCAGTTTTGTGTCATCAACAAACTTGCTGAGGGTACACTCTGTCCTCTCATTCAGGTCATTGATAAATCAGGTGAACAAGACTGGGCCAAGTAATGACCCCTGAGGAACCCTACTAGCTACAGGCCTCCAACTAGACTCTGCGCTGCTGACCACAACCCTCTGAGCTCTGCCATTCAGCCAGCTCTCAATCCACCTCACTGTCCACTCATCTAGCCCACACTTCCTGAGCTTCCCTATGAGGATGTTATGGGAGACAGTGTCAAAAGCCTTGCTGAAGTCAAGGTAGACAATATCCACTGCTCTCCCCTCATCTGCCCAGCTGGTCATGCCATCATAGAAGGCTGTCAGATTGGTCAAGCATGATTTCCCTTGATGAATCGATGTTGACTACTCCTGATAACCTTCTTTTCCTCCACTTGCTTACAGATGACATCCAGAATGAGCTGTTCCATCACCTTTCCAGGGATGGAGGTGAGACTGACCGGCCTATAGTTCCCTGTGTCCTCCCCTTCTTGCCCTTTTTGAAGACTGGAGTAACATTAGCTATCCTCCAGTCCTCTGGCACCTCTCCTGTTCTCCAGGACCTTTCAAAGATGATGGAGAGCGGCTCAGCAATGACATCTGCCGGCTCCCTCGGCACTCATGGGTGCATTCCGTCAGGGCCCATGGATTTGTGGGTGTCCAGTTTGCTTAAATGATCCTTAACCTGATCCACCTCAACCAAGGAAAAGTCTTCCTTTCTCCAGGCTTGCTCTCTTACCTCCAGGGACTGGGATGCCTGAGGGCCAGCCTTAGCAGTGAAGACTGAAGCAAAGGCGGCATTCAGTAACTCTGCCTCTTTCATCAGGGCACCACCTCATTCAGCAGTGTGGCCCCATATTTTCCCTAGTCTTCTGTTTGCTGCTGATGTACTTGAAGAAGCCCTTCTTGTTGTTTTTGACTTCCATTGCCAGGTTTAATTCCAGGTGGACCTTAGCCTTCCTCGTTGCTTCCCTGCATGCTCTGGCAACACTCCTGTATTCCTCCCAAGTGGCCTGTCCCTCTTTTCACATTCCATAGACCTTTCTCTTTCATTTGAGTTTCACTAGAAGCTCCTTGCTCATCCATGCAGGTCTCCTGCCCTCTTTACTCAATTTCTTACTCATGGGGATGCACTGATCCTGAGCATGGAGGAAGTAATATTTAAGTAGCAACCAGCTCTATTGGACATCCCTACCTTCTAGAGCACAGCATTCTTCCAAGTAAGTTCTTGAAGAGGCAAAAGTTAGCTCTCCAGAAGTCCAAGGTTGCAATCCTACTTATTGTTCTGGTTCCTCCAGGCAGGATCCTGAACGCCACCATCTCATGGTCACTGCAGCCAAGGCTGCCCCCAACCTTCACATTCTCAACCAGCCCTTCTTTATTTGTCAGCACAAGGCCCAGTAGCACACCTCTCTTTGTTGGCTCCTCCACAACCTGTGTCAAAAAGTTATCATCAATGCTCTGCAGGAACCTCCTGGACTATGCATGCCTTGCTGTGTGGTCCTTCCAGCACATACCAGGGTGGCTGAAGTTCCCCATGAGAAACAGGGCCTGTGATTGTGAGGCTACTTTCAGCTGTCTGTAGAAGGCCTCAGCACCTTCCTCTTCCTGGTCTGGTGGCCTGTAGTAAACACCCACACCACAGTCATCCATATTAGCCCATCCTTTAATTTTTACCCATAAGCTCTCGACTCATTCTTCATCCATCCCCAGGCAGAGCTCTATATGTCCAGTTGCTCCCTTACACAAAGAGCAACTCCACCACCCCACCTTGTTGGCCTGTCTTTCCTAAAACGTATGTAGCCATCAATGACAACATTCCAGTCATGCAAGTTGTCCCACCATGTCTCTGTAACTGTGATGAGATCATGGCCCTGTGACCACACACAGATCTCTAGTTCTTCCTGTTTATTTCCCATAGTATGCGCATTGGTGTAGAGGCATTTCAGCGAGGTAATCGAGCATGCAGGTTTCCCTGGACGGGTGTGAAAGAGGACCTGCCATAGCCATACCCACCACCCTTACGGTGGTTGGTCAAGGAACATTTGTCACTGCCCTGGTTGGCCACACTTATTCCCCAGTTGGATGCGATGGCTTGAGCATTGTGACTTTGGACCCCGCCCCCCGAGTCCTTCAGTTTAAAGCCTGCCACACCGAGTTGGCCTGCCTACTGCCAAAGATTCCCTTACCTCTTCTAGACAGGTGGATCCCATCCCTCCTTAACAGGTTATAGTCACTGAAGAATGTTCTGTTGTCATAAAAACAAAAACCCTCACAATAGCACCAGCCATGAAGCCAGGAGTTGATATGGATTATGCATCTATTTCTGGCTGTCCCCTTTCCTCCATCTGGCAGAATGGAGGAAAAGACAGCTTGGGTCTTCTTGACTCTCAAAAGACTTCTTGAGTCTTTTGAGGCACGAACATTTCAGAACTTCCAATGCAAGTATAAATACAACATAGGTAATGGCAAAGGAAGAACAGCCTTTACTTTAAAACACATATAACTAAATGATACTTTAATGTAATCAGAATGAAAATTAGCAATTTTATAGGATGAATTTTCCCCTGGAAAATCTGCTTTTTTTGGTAGTATCTCAATACGTCTGTGCACCCCTTGAAAAATCAAACCACACAACAGATATAGCTGGTGGAATGCTAGCACACTAGCACAAATACTAAATAATATACCAATAATATCAGAGTACTGCCTTTCAAAGGCAGCAAGACGTGATTAAGATAAGGAAGGTGAAGAATGTGTAGCTATTAAAGAAAAGGCGCTGCAGAAGTGAGAAGGCATGTTTGCTGGAGCGGATCCAAGCAGCATTACTACATCCCCAGTTATCTCCCATGTCACCACCCCATCAGATTGCTGAAGCACATCACAACCTGTTGCACACCCTGGCCTCATTCACAGCACGAGCTGCACGTTTCAAAGCCAGTGTACATCAGCAAATTTGTCGTCTTGGGAGCTCTTCACTCATTTCCACTCCATCTTATGCTGGTGCACGATGCTCACACATGCCACAGCAAACCGCAGCAGCCCAAGTCCTTGAAGCAACAGATTTTCCTCCCCACTGAGGCAGCACAAATGTGTTTTGTACCTTGCATGGAGCTCACTGCAAACTGCAAAAAGCCCAGCCGGACTGAATCATGCTGCTTAAAAAATACATATACACAGAACCAGCTGGTGGCTATAGGGGTTGACAAAAAAAAAAATTACCTAATGTCTCTCCTCTAACTAAGCATTTATTTTACAGACTGCATGTTTGCAGCTGTGATATAGAAAGATATAAAAAAAATTTTCCATCCTCTGGCCATATTAGGAGCTCTATTTTAGGCATCTGACACACAATTTGCATACCCTGCGAGATTTTCCCAACAAGCACCTATAGCCAGGTGTTTAAGGATATTTAGACTCCAATTTCCACCAACTGCATTACATGTTAAATCATATTTGGAAATATAAATAATCCATGAGGATCTAAACTAAATGACTTGCCTGAGGTCACAGGAGGCATCTGGAAAGAGGTAGAACTTCAATTTGTCCAGCAGCAAACTTAACTAGTGATAATCCTGCCCAATACTCAGTCTGATCATGCACCAAGTAACCTGTCCCTGCCTGCGGCACTGCAGAGACCTCAATGCAAATCTCGCAGATCAAGGTCTGGGCTCCTAAGTACTGGTGCAACTCCTCCTTTTCTCCCCATAATGTCCCACAAGCATGGGGGTAAGCAAGCACCTTAACCCACACTACCCTAGAACCTAAACAGCACGTCTGTAAAATGCTTTCAACTGATAAAAACCAGACGACTCTGATGCACAAAGCCCATCACACCCCGCACCAGGGAGAAAATCAGTATGTGTGCTGAACTCAGAGCTGAACCCAGAATTAAGCTTTGTGACATACCCTTGGTTTTCTAAGAAACATTTGGGTTTGAGAGAACAACTGCAAATACTCCAAACTGTAGCTGAGTAGAGGTGAAGGGGCAGTTAGTGCTTTTGGTAGCCTAATGTGCTTTTTCCTATGCATGTCAACAGTCCCAGTAACTTGTGGCTATTAAGGAACTTAAAGCTAAAGATGTGCTTAAGTGGATCTGGATCTTAAAACAGTTCTACAGGCCAATGAAACAAAGAAAGCAAGCCTGATGCCTGGCTAAAAGATGGAGCCCCCTGGGGTTGGTACCTGCTGCCATTTGTGTACCTGGAAAAAGACACCCACTCCTTTTAGTAAGGACTGACAATTTTTTTATGGGAAAACACAATCTGTCCCAGCTTTGCTTAATACTCACACCAAATTTACCTGGACACATGACAATGTCTGGCATTGAAGGAAACTACATGTACTTAGCATCCTTGCAAATCAAACCAAGTATCTAACTGCTGGCACGGAAATACCTGCAGCTTTGTGATACATGGTGTCACAGTATCTTCTAGTCTGGAAATAGATCATCCACTTAATGTATATACCAAAGAGATAAATGCTACAGGCGTTTAATAGCACCCTTGGTAATAGGACCTGTAATGGATTTTTAAAGTGAATTTAAGTCTGAGGGAAGGCACTGCACTGATGCTCCTGGAAACCTAAATTCTGACGAGCAGTGTCCCAGGAGCCACTTTCAGTGTGGAAGAGAGCACTTAAAGAAGAGAGCTGTATAATTCATGAATGGGGGAGCAAAACAAAGGCACAGGTGGCTGGTACATGCCCACTCCCAACTCGCACGCAAAATGCTCTCCCTACTCCCAACTCCCATGCAAAATGCTCTCTTGTGTGGTAGTGCTTCATTGCATCTGCACGGTTTTCTGCTTCTGGTCAAAGGACAAAGGGAGAGGGCAGGAGAGAAAACCCAGGGCCATATGTAAGTCTCCACGGCACTGGTAAAACCTTTAAGGTTCATAGTCTAAAAGGAGGCAAGGCTTTCACGTGTGCTACAGGAGACCCTTGCCAATGCCACACGAAGGTCCTGCATGACCTGAGATGTCACCATCGATCCTCTCTCCCTGCTTTTCCTCTCTAACTTAACTAAAACTATTTTTCCTGACACCCTGAGCTCCTGTCCTGCCAGTCCTTATGGAACCCATGCATCCAGCAAGCTTCCCTGGGGACACAGGAGTCAGTGCACACAGATCCTCTGCAAGACCAGAGCCAGAAGCACTGGTCCAGCAACTACTTATGGCTACTTATTTGTGCTTAATTTTAAAAACATGAGTATTCCCATTGCATGCAACACATCAGCTCTCCCCGGACTTCAATTGCAAAAAAAACGCCCACCTGTGTATTCAAGGGAACACACAGACGCAGTGTTGTACAAAAGCCATTAAGCACTTGCTTAACCTCAAATATATACATAAAAGCCAGGATTAACACCAAACAGAAAAAAACAAGCCAGCAAAAACCTCAAATTGTCCTGAACAGGGTCAAATGAATGAACAAGTAATAATTTAACAGGAAGGACAGCAAATGAACAAAAAGTGGCCTTTGATAAGATATCACAGATAAGATTAAAAAGGTGGACAAAATAAAGGTACCCTCTTCAGTGAATGCTGCTTGAAAATTGTCTTTTTGCTTCAGTGTTCTGTATAAACCACAGTACCTCTGTCACACGGCCACATATGTAATATGGTGCAAAAGTAGATACAAATGTGCTTAAATAATTCAGGGCAAAAGTCTGAAGGATGTGGACTGCCTTAGGTACTTCCTGACATTCATCTTCAAGACACAGAAGAGACTTAACAACTCATGACTGGTGTAGCTGGACTTACAAAATCTCTTTCCTCTCTCACACAGATCAACGTCACAGAAGATCCACACCATCATGCATTATCCTCCTTGCTCTTGCGGGAGCTGTGTCGTTAGAAGGCTGTCAGCATTTCCGTTAAAATCTATATTTTTCAAGTTGAAAATACAAATTTGCTCCAGGGTGAAATTTGACATACAAGCTTCTGCCTTGGAGCAACTGCTTTAAAAAAAATGTATTAAGATCCTCCTGTGGTAGAAAAGAGGAATGGAAAAAAAATCTGAGACCACTATTATTAATTATAATTACTATAAACTTTGGTCTCAGTACAGTAAAATACCCTTGTTTTCTGGGAGAAAAAAGCATGCCTCAGGCAGATAGGCCAAGATTTTTAGTACTGGATACCTAAAGCTAGGCTTCTCAAGCTATGTCTTGAGATTAAAGAAGATATTTCCAAAGACGTATATGGAAGTTAAACGCTTTGATTTTCCAAAGGCCACTAGAATTGCAATCCTGCAGAAACTTAGGTATCTTTTTACCTTAACACACTGCTGAGCAGCCCTACTGATGAAGTGAACTTAATTTAAGCAAGCACATGCAACTGCCTAAGCCTAACTTCTGTAAAAGCCTAAGTCTTACTGATTTCTGATAAAATTTGGCCTTCAGTCCACAGATTCTTTTGAAAACATAGCCTTTAATTCCTCTTGACTCATCTAATGCCGTGCCCTTGAAAATCTCCTCCTTAAACAGATAACAGGATTCAAGAGCCTTGCAAAACGTATCTGAAAGACTGACACCATTCTTGCTCTAGCATGAGTTATCTTACTCCTTACCAGCTGCACTTTCAAGATCTTCAGGTTTTTTAATAGGAACATAAGTGAAGATTAAAAGTTATGTTATGAAAGAGAGTGGGCAATGTGGAGATGCGAGGCAGGATGAGGAGGTGAAAGCGATTTTTCTCCTGCAGTGACTTTTAATACAGCTATTTTGTTTATGTTAATGTAATTATGTTAATGTAAACAGCGGAACATCAGCAGCACAACAAATCAAGAGGTGCAACAACAAATCAAGAGGTGCGACGTGCCAGGCACCCCAACACCGCTAACCCGTGGAGCTGCAGCACAGCTTGAGGCAGCAGGAGCTGCATGAGGCCGAAGCACTCACGCAGGTACGCGGAGTCCAAAACGAACCCTGGGCATGCAACAAGCAGTTGATCTGTGCATATACACAAGCCATTACCCAGCATTTCTGAATATTAGGCAGTCCAGCCAGAATTTAAATTACAGGTCCAACAACATAATCCAGCTACAGCCCCACGTGGAAAACCAGTGACACACAAGTCTTGCTCTGTGCATGACTTTTGCCCACCAAGCCTTAGAAAATGCAAAAGTGTTAATGTAGTTCCTTATTCCAAAGCTTTACCCCAAATTCAGCTTCAGAGAAGAGTTCACATCCCCATCACGGTGCTTTCTTTACACAGGGTCCCCCGCCCGTTAGGGCTGCCTGCCAGCCCATATCCCTGGTTGGAGACCCCTCCAGGAGACGATGGCCGTAAGAGGAAAGCTGAGCAGGTTCACAGGGTTCAGAGAAGCCTGGGAAAAGATGCCTATGGCTGTAATATTGAAAAGAGCATTTGCTTGGCAAGCCAGGAATCAAAGCATACAGAATTAACAGAATACCGATCATTCAGCACATCTCCTCCTGTGGGCTGAAAAATCCTCCCCTCCTTCACAGGATAAAGGTGTGAGGCCATTAAGTGGAGAAGGGTAGAGGGAACTGTGTAAGCTCTTGGGAAAAGTTAGTATGCAACAGATTAAGCCTTTGGGCAGCCGCTCTGCCTGTCTGTCCCACTGCACACATTGTAACCAAAAGCTGAATATGAAAGCTGCTGGACTGACAGTAACTGCTTGCCTCTGCCTCTCCTTCCCAACAAGGAAGGAAGACAGTTCAAATGCTATGCTCCACAAACATGGATGATAAGAAGATTTCCCTCCTGAAAATAAAGACAAAAACAATTCCTAAATGCCCCTAAATGTCCTGGGCATTTAGTATAACAACAGTCAAAGTTTAGCTACTGGCAGAGAATGATGTAAATCAGGACCGAGACGTAGCCATGGGATTGCTGGCTCATCTAACTACCACACCTGCCCACAACATCTTGCCTAACCACTATCATTAACCGTGCCCTTTTGTGCAGTTCTGCATTCATTCATGAGTTGTTAAATGAAAAAGAAATACATTGATCTCCAAGATTTACAATTGTAGCACAACATGTGGCTGGGTTTATTAGGTGAATCAAGCCTGCATACACTCACAAAAAATTAGCCTCTGTGAGCTACACGTACGAAAGACATCAATTTCTTTGGGAAGCTTGCACAGTTACAGACCATGCAATGATTCTTCTGTGCATTATTTAAAGAGGGCTTCAAGCCTCCAGCGCTGTTGGTTTGCCCTGATGGAGAGGTCCTATCCAGTGACACAAAATGAGATTTATTGAACCATTCTGCAGAACTCAGGAGGGCCATGTCCCCTCCTTGGTTCAAAACCCAGACAGAAAAGGCTCCCACTCACAGCCATGCACTGCAGGTTTCCAGGCACAGTGGTTTCAACCACAAGCTTATTACATTTCTCTAGGAACATTACTATATTACCACAGTTAAGTTCTGTGGTTGTATTTTTAAAGTAGACTATTAATTTTACTATAAAACATGCATCTAAAACCATTAGACCGTGCCGAAAGCCTAAACCAAAGAACCCACTTACCATTTTTCATAAACTTAATCCTGTAACAAGAAAAGAAAACAAAAACACAAAACAGTGTAATGAAAGTCTCACAGAGACCTCCTTGTGCACTATTGCTCACTACACCAGGACCTTTGCAGGTCTATCCTATGGAAAAATAAAATAAGCCTTTCTCAAAGAGGAAGTCATCACTTTCCTAATGGCCAAACACTCCACGTAACACTGAAAAGACTTTCTCTTGAGTGAAAAGGAAGTATGTTGACACTGTTTTTGAGGGCAAATTGATCAGAGCCTGTCAGGATAAATAAATAAATAAATAGATAGATAAATAAATAAATAAATAACCTGGGTTTTAATGCACTCTAGAAAAAAATTCAGGCTACACAAATTTAGCTTTTTTACCTTTGCATGTTTGTAGCAAACTTTGCATAAGTCTGGCATTCATAAACCACAAAATACAAATCACCAAAAAGACATTAAATTTAAATGCCCAGACAATTCCCATATTATTAATGATTATGTGTATGTAATCACTAATTAGGCCCAGAAATGCCACCCCACCAGTGCAGTGGCCCTGGGCTCACCACCCCATTGATGCACAGGCCTCTATATGGCAGATATCTCCCCATCTACTCATATACCATCTGGTCAATTAGTCACTGCAGTGTATTATATTGCCTGGTACCCCAAAAAAACCTACATTTGAGCAGAAGGTTAAAAGAGGGATGGGTTGGAAACTAACTGGGAGGTAGTTATTGAGCTGCTATTTCTGCCAGCACAGACCCAACAAGTAATGTTGAAAAAAACCTGCAGACGTAATGGCTTTGCAATGCAAGGGGAATAGAGAACGTTAAAGCACAGCATAACGTCAATGAAGAGGCTCAACACAACAATAACCCTGCCACAGAGTGGGCTGAGGAGAACACACTGGGACGTGTGGGTATGGCACTCTTGAAAATGCTCTTTCAAGAGCTAGTTGCAAGTGGCCGCTGTGCTAGTGAAAGCCCTGAAAGAGCTGTTTCCTCCCCAGAAACACAGAGAACAACTGAAGATGTTTTAAATTGGGTTTCACTCGACGGCAGCAGAACACAGGTTCAAGCACAGAAAATGGCAGCTAGAGGATAAGTCAGTCAGTTGTTTTTGACACATGAAGGCAGAGAAGGTCAAGGATTATGGTAGCACAAAAACATGAAGAGCACCACATGCTGCACAGAAAGCAAACCGACCTCCAGATGAACACGCAGATGGAGGCACTTCCGATGTTTTTAAGACATAAGAGCCAATCTTGCAACTCTTTAAGAATAGTCCCTGGTAAGGGATCAGATGGTGGGAGAACATATGTGAAACTGTTTTCAGAGCCTGCTGGAAGCCCCCAGATTAATTTTTGATAAAGCTATTTTCCGAACCGAAAATCATATAGATCTGTGACTTAAAATTTAAAAGAACAACCTTGAAAGAACTGCCAGGTACCCTTGCGACACATCTCATGTGAATGGCCATGTTCTGGAACCACTGAAGAAGCTCTTATAGCTGATCAAGCATACTTGAAATGCACAGCAAAGCAAAAAGGGCCACATCAGTGCTACAACAACAACAACAAATAAAAAATTACTTTTCCTCCATCTCTCCCCCCTCCCTAGCTTAGATTTGTTTCTTCCTGACAGAGACATACTGAGGGTGACAGTTAAGGAGCTGATGGCACAGAACACGATCCGTTTTCCTACACATGACAAATGCAGCAAGAAACCACCGCCAAAAACAGTGGGTGAGGTGTTTGCAGGACTGCAGCAGGTTAGCCATACCCATATTATCCATGCCTAACATTCTGATGGAGAAACACGCCATTTAGAGAATTTGTAATACATCACGGTGGAGCAGCAGTTAGCACTGCTTGGTCTCAGCCCCATGTCAAATGTGGCATGGCAAGGAGAGCACCTGGGGACCATGGTCAGAGGGATGCAGGGGAGGCACCATGGCAGCTGGAGGGCTGAAAGAGTAGCCAGAGCAGGAGGCAGCATGATCACTGCCACTACAAGATGCAATCCTTTCCACCGTCTTGAACCAGGGGAGCAGGTGAAGCAGATTTGAAGCATCCCAAGAGTTAACATCACCTATCTGTCACACAAGAAGTCTGAAGAGGGGAAAGGGTTCATCTCAAATACTATGGCAGGAAGAAGGACCCACTTAGCACAGAGAGGTACACTGTGTGTTGAACTGATAACTCATCTAACCCTGGCCAAAAAGATGATAAATTTTTTGTAAGTTCCAGGCACTCTCCCAGGAACACTGATGCAGCTCCTTGGTATGAATCCAAGGGAGTTATCTCTCAGTCATTCTGCCTCGTTGTTAAAGATGGGAAGAAAAATGACCTTTGTGAGTAATTCCAAATTGTTCTCCAACTGAACTATCTGCAAGGATTGTAGAGATTCACACTGAACTACAGAACCTCCTTTTCCAGAAAGGGATGTGAGGTTATTTTAGAGAATACATGCAGTCCTATATTTTTAGCCCCATGAACCTACCTTACAAGAGGTTGTAGACTCCTTTTGCTGCCATTTTTCAGTGTAAAAAGTACATGGCTTTTGGCTGATCCATACACCAAAGCACAAAATGACCACTAAGTTATTTTGCACCTTTCTTCTGATATGAACCTTTTTTTTTTTTTCCTACAGTTGCTACTGAGCTTGTTTTTTTTCCCCTCTCTAAAAGTTCTTAAATCTGATATTTAAAATTTTGAAGTTTTCACAAGACCTTCTCTGCATTTTTTTTCCCAAATGAAATCCTTTCCATTAGTTTAGTTTTTGTAACCATCTTCTTTCCCGTGCTTTCCCATGTAGTACCGAACATACATGGAACAAGTTGCAAGCTCACCAGTTGCAGTACTTCTTTCTTTTCTCAAAGCCCCATAATCTCTCTTGGACAACAGAGAAGTGCTGTGAATAAAAGTCTGCAAAGCAGCAATAATAGTGATGGAAACTGGGTCTGAGCTAAGTAACATACCATCACCTTATGCACTCAGGTTCAAGCCAGCAAGCACTGTAACTGGAGGTGGTGCCTTAATAAGCCCTTTGGCAGCCATGGTTTTCCATGTGCAGCTTGGACACTGGTCATCAAACCAGCATGAGCTGTGAGCCATCAGCTTCTCACCCTCACCCAAATGCTGCTCTGAACTGCAAGCTGTCTGCAAGGGAAGCACATGCTCTCCTGTGGGAGATAAGGGAGGAAGATCAGGGGCCAGAGGAAAGACAGCTGCATGTCAGTATGCAGATTTAACCTCAGCCTTAGGCTTTATTCACATATGGCAATAAAAATCAGGAAACTGCAAAACTTTCCAAGACTCACTTAGGCATTAATTCCATGTAACATTTGCCAGTTTCAGTTCATCCAGCTCATCTGTCTGGGGAAAGGAAGAAGGTAGGACATCTATAAAAGGAAGTTTTATATAAGGGATTTCAATATATAAGGCTTAGGGACTCTGAAGAAACAAGAAACTTCCTCCCAAGCATCCGTCCTTGACTACAAGCTTCAATGGAACAGTCTCATCACGTGTACACAGTGTGCCCTCCACATTTGGCATAGTCACCTCTCTCCATAATGATCAATCAAGATTTGTGAGTGCACCAGGAAAACATTCAAGCCAAACCTGGTGGAACATGCTTTACCAGAGGAAGAATCAGAAGTCATGTTGGATACTTCAGAGATTTTTCTGGCTGCATCTGAGCTGAACATTTTACAGCACTGGCTGTGTCTGCGTGCATAGAGCGGAGATTTCTCATTTCATACATCATTTACTCCTGCAGTGATTCCACAAAGTCACAACACGTCCTTAATACACAGAAGAGGAGAAATCCATTCTTCTCATGATAATGGTTAAGGCTGGAGATATTGAGCACAGATTTCTCTGCACAGCAACGCCACTTGCTACAGGATAATTGTATGTCCTTAATACAGAAATACAAGGCAAACACAGGAAAGTGTCAACTCCTTGCAATCAGAGGATGATGGTTACAACAGGAGGTTTCCCACAGCTCTTAACAAGTTATTTATGTGCAAAGCTCCAGCCATAAGTGGAGCATAATTCTCGCTGGAAGCTATCAACAACATTTTTAGAGAAGAACAGGTGCCTGTGGGTGGTCAATAAACAGTAATGTTAAGTAATCCGGACCCTTTTACATAAGTTAGGGTACCAACACCAGTTAAACCAATCAAAAGAATTATGACACTTGTTGGCAAGTTCAGCTGCGGGCTAAGCATCCTCCTGCCTGGACCTAGATGTCTTCTACTGGACCTCTGCCATCACATTGCTCCTCTCCCTCCTCCCTACCACCCCTACAGACAGTTACAGCTCCCTAATACTGTGGGACTGGTACCCTTGTCCATTTGCTAAGGTTTAAGCTGTATTGTAGACTGGTGCTAAAGCACAACTCCAACAATCACTGGAAAGAAGGGGAGAAGTATTTTTTAAAAAATTATATCAAAAATGAGAGAGCAAAAAAACCAGGAAGAAAAAAGGAAGAAGACATGAAGAGTGAACAAAAAAAGATTGGCTGCTAGTCAAGGTTGCACGGTTGTTGATCATTAGAGCTGCCACACTGGGTCACACGTGTGGTCCAAATAAGATGGTGACAGAACTCTCGAGGAAAAGCTGAAAAACAGGGCAAGCACAGCATGATGCATCACCCACAACCAGTGACTGCAGTGAGCCATCAGGGCTTAGGAAGGTGTAAAACCTCACCAGTTAAAGCCACCTGTTGAAATTTAACACAGGCCAACAAAACGCCTGTTATCCAGTGGGTCCATGACAGCCATCTTGGAATAAAATCAGAGCTTACAGGGAATTTTATAACCTAGAAGGCAGCACTACTATAAGAATTAACTGGTTACTTTGGTTGCAAGTCTCATTAGAGAGATCCTGGTCAGAGCTGGCAGGGAGATAGCTAAACAAATTATTTCAGAGGGGTGGTAAAAGAAGTTCACTGACTGGCGTTATAAATTTGTTTCCATCTTCTGGAAAAAGTCAGAATTTTTTTTGGGGGGTGAGGGGAGAAAGAACACAAAATTTAATGCGATGCTTAACGTTCCATCCCAAATCTATTTGGAAAAGTCTGGCAAAGGAAGTACGCTTTAAAATGTTACCCAAAGACAAGGGACTGGCAATAGGACAGAGCATGTTAAAGTGAAAAATGAAATGAAGGGCTCAAGAGAGAATTCATTAAAAACCTATTACTATGAGACTTTTCATGCCTCTGTTTTCTTTCCCAAAACATTGATTTACTAGAGATTAGCAAAGATGGGAAAGGACATACTGAAAGAATACACAAACTACCATATGTACCTTATATAACTTACACAAGATCACTCTGTCTGGTATCCCAGGGGCCAAGAACAGAGCCAGCAGCCTGGAATCACTCTGTGCTGCTTTAGCAAACAAACAAGTCTGCAATTAACTTCACTAGACGCAGACCTCAACAAAAATCCTGCGTCCTGGCTTACACACACTCTACCTAAACATAGCCTTGGACCAGCAATCTGTGTCTTGGGGCTTTTCTGACCCTCAAAAATTATTAGATAAAGTTTGATGTTAAGCAACATGTCAATTATTCCAAGCCAGTATGAGGTGCTTTCAGGCATCTCTGACTTTCTGCTCTGGACCTGCTTTCATAAGCCAACTTGGCAATCAACAACAGTTGCTCTGGAGGTCTTCCTGGTGGCTACATAGAAGAGCCACGGCTATGGCTCCGTGCTCCATCTGCTATAATCTGAACATAAATATTCTGAAACGTTTTAGGGCAAAACTTCCCATGTGTGCTACAAAAGAGCATCCCTCAGTTGAGCTCCTTGAAACAGCTCCTAGTACCTTTTAATATGCAACTCCTTTGCATACATATTTGCTCTTTCCACTCGGGACCTTGTCCAGCTGGATCCAAAAACTGAGCCTCAAATACCCCTTTCTGCGTGCAGATGTCAGTCCAGTCCAGTTCCTGAGATTACACAAAAGGGCAAACATGGGGGCTCAGACAGCACAAGTGTGAGCAGCTGATCCACCACAAGCAGCACGGTGAGGAGCGCAAACCACACAAAGCCCCTCCGACAAATCACCCACGTGCAGAGGCTTGGAACAAGCACCCTCGCAAGCTCGGTGCTAAACACTGCCATTTGACAGGGCTTCCAACAAACGCTCATTACAAATTCACGGCTGCAGCTGACCCCCATTAGAAAGTGTTTTATTAAATTAAAACATCAATCCCAGAAATAGATGTTTGCTTAATGGACATAAACGATTTGGGGACATCATGCTGCAAGCTGTAAAACAAAAATCAAACTGTAGCAAAGCTGAAGAAATTAAGTCATAAAGAGAAAGCAGTGGGAGGAACACAAGAGACCTCTTGCCAAAAGGAAGCTGCTTATCACAGGCTTGGTACAGATCGAAAGCTCTCAGGTGTGCCACATCGAGACAAAAAAAGATCTGCAAGTAAAAGCAATTATCAAGCCATACTTAGACAACAGGTACTAAGGATATTTGAAAATATAAAGAGCCTGATTTTTACAGAACTTAAGTGTAGATTTTGTTTCCAACGGTTTTCTACATTTGCTTTTGTACAGAACTGGCTACGTCATTTATCATTATGAATTGTTGGGGTTTTTTTTAAGCAGGAAAATTGCACTGGTTCCAGGAGGTTCAACTGAGAGTCAAATCCTGCCTAAACTGCACCACCACCATTGTATTTCCTTTATGAGCAGTGCTGTGCTGCGAGCTAGTCTACAGGGGTTGCAAAAAAAACCCAAAACCAACCAAACCGAAAAAAAAAAAACACCCCCACAAAAAAACACAAAACCAAACAACCCCCAAAACCACCAAAACACTCCTCTTCACCTCCAAACCCAGAGAGGATTTTGGGCACTGCTGCATTCCAGATGTTTCCTTTCCACTTTGAGCATTCAGTTTTTTACCCTCCAGGAAGGCTCAACTGCAACGAACTACTTGGAGTATTTGCCCCTCTACTTGCACACCTGAACAGGAGGCCCTGAACTGATACTCAATCCCTTCTTCTGGCTCCAAGATCTGTTGGAAACACCAGTCCCAGAATCTCTTTGGAAAGCCACATGAGCCAGATCCCATCAAGCTGCGCAAAATGCAGTTCAGAAGGTTTTAAGGGCAGAAACATGATAGAATAATCTCTTTTCAAAAATCCAAACCTGCACCCTCCTCTTGCCCCCGAGAGAAGTGTTCTCTCCAACTCCAGTTTATTGCAAAAAGTATCTTAAAAGTATCCTCCTCCCTCTTCCGGAGGTACAGATGACCTACCCTGTCCAGCCGCCCCAGCCAGCACAGCTTTAGTTCATATGATGCAGCCTTGCCCAGAGGCATCCCAGCAGCCACTCGCTAACCCTTTTGAAGTGGCTGCATACAAGCTTTTTCCACACCAAGACAAGATCTCTAAGTCGTTTTGTGTTTATTTATCCATTCCGTAGCTCCAGAAAGTTGCTATGTCTCTTCCGTGGGTACACCAGGAAAGCGACACGTGTTCCCGCAGGCAGGCAGAGGTTAGCGGCAGGAGCGCTACGCGCAGGAGCACTGCGGTTTCACTGCCCGCCAGCACAAGGGACCTGCAGGAGCTTCGCAGGGGCAAGAGAGAAGAAATCACAAGGCTCAGTGATGCAGAACCTCCACGTGTAACAGCACAAGTTGCCAGTCTACATGTATTAGAAAAATCAACTAGTTAATTAATTTTCTCAAGAAAAATATGTTTTTCCAGGGCTTTTACAGGGTCTGACATTATTGAAGCTCCACTCCTACAACAGACGCACTGGCTGCTGTGCCAGCGAATGCAGAAAATGCTCTGTTTGCACACAAGGGCCCATCTGTTCCATCTCTCACAACTGGATCCAAGAACTCTGCTGTTTTTATTTGAATTGCCTTACCCATGGGAATGTCTTTATCCTATACTATGGACAAGCATGTCTGAAAAAGGACACTGCCATCATCACTGCTCAACTATTTTTGCGCTCTCCCTCCCTGGAGCTGAACTCTGGCAGCTACCAAACACTGAGGACAGAAGCTCTGGGGCATTTATCACCAAGCTTCAGCCCAGTTCGTCCACTGCCATCCACATGGAGCAACTGATAACGGAAATGCTTTAGGTTTCAAAGCATAAAGCTTAATCCTTTTATTCTATAACTTCACCACAGAGCAGAATAACTGAATTAAAAGGTGGTGAGAAGCAGAGAGTCTGCTGACCCAAAGCAAGTGGTACGATGTAGGGGGACTTACTCTTCAGCTAGTTGTGTATCAAGGATTAAATCACATCCCTAGGAGACATCCCACCAATGCCTCAGCTTTCAGCTTTGAAATGAAACAAACTCACAGTGTCCCATAACACCCCTGCTACCTTTGATTTCTGATTAATGTTCTAGGCTTTGCAAGAGATGGTCACTGCCACTTTAGGACCCACAACGACCTTGAAAATGGCTTGCCAGCCATCTGAAGCCATTCCATAACAAACTGCCTTCAGCTAAAGGCAAGAGGCTACAATACTAAAATCCAAGATTGCATTTACCAGTTATTTGAAGACAGATATACAACAGCAAGCAATAAAACAGCTTTGATTTTGGATTCCCTTTTTGGGTATCTTCCAGTGTGTCCCAATCCCCAAGTCCTGTTTTCAGGCCAGCCTTTCCCAGAGTTAATCCTGACATAAGCCAGAGTCACTTCTTACTTCTCCCTTCTCAACAGGCTTTCTGAGTATAAAACATCCAGTTTTGTTAATTGCTTTTATTTGGGCAATATCCTGCCTTTCACAATCTCTCCTTTATGTCAATGCCAGTGAACCTGAACAAACTTCTGGACTCTTTCCTTGAGCGGTGAGGACACTGCTGATACAACAATTTTGTGACTGCAACTGTTTTCATATGGTGCAACCACATGGCATCCCACCAGGGTGCATGTGTAACGAAGTGGCCCAGGGCTTGGCTCCCCTGCAGTAGGGCTCAGGATGACAGCCTGCACCTGAACATGAGCACCCCGAGGCTGTAAATCATTCAGGATCAAAGCGGAGCTGACAGCACAGGCGCAGGTACCAGCACTAAGGGGAGGGAGAGACTGATGCTGAATCCGGCCCTGAGACTCCAGTCATGTAAATCAAATACTCACCCCCCAGTTTACACCCCTCTCTAACTGGCCACACAGGGCTATGCCAGAATGAATTAGCTGGTATTTCTAAACTACCTAATTCCCTAAGTGCTCTGTAAAAATAAGACTTTTATTAAAACTTAACTTACCTGTTTTACCATTCAATCAAATGACAAAATGGCCAAGAAAGCATTGCCTTGCCAACAGGTCAGCTAATTAAAGTGCTTTCAAAAAAATATTAAATTAAAATAAATCCTTCTGAAAGGAATCATTAAATTCCTACCATAGACACACCTTGTTTTAATTACAGAGAGTTACACTGTAAAGTGTCTTATGCTAGATTTCCATTTGGTCTGTTTATACTCTGCAGCATCAGCACACGCAAATCTGAAGTGCATCGTATCAATGTACACATTAAATATAACTGCTACCCCTCCCCCCCCAAAAAAAATCAAAGCATTACTAGTTTCTGACATTAAAAAGAGAGTCTATCATATAAGATTGGAACAGACTGAGTTGCAAGGATCACTGCACAAGAGGAACAGCTGCAGAGCAGACTGGAACAAGTGCAGACTTGCCAAATTCTGCTCAGCGAGAGCTCCACAAACTTCCACAACATGCATATTCAGAGAGAAGAGAGAAGATCCACCTGCAACCCCACCTACAACAGGTAAAACACATCCTTGGGGTTGCAGTGATACCATCAGTGCCTAAGAACTCCATAAATCCTCATACTAACAAAATTAATGGTCTGAAGTTCCACAAGTAGCTCAAACAGTCCATATCATTTGGGTTCAGCTTTAAGCACCTTACTTCTATTTTCTGATACACTGAGATGGCACAGACCCTGTTAAGCAGCCCAAAGATTTGGGAGACTGAAGGGATCTCCCAGTCTTGCCTTCTGCACAACCAAGACGCTGCAGGAAGGAGGGTGGGAAGAGGAAGACTTCCAAGCATTAAAGCCATTCAAGCCAAGGTATGAGAAACCATGCACCTGAGGCCTGGACCACTTTTTAAACATCAATAGTAGGAATTATATATAAAGGAATGTCTTTCACTTTCCTGCAAATATTGATGCCATTTTGCCAATATCTGGCCCAAGTATTCTCTCTTTATTTTGGGCCTTACTTTCACACCCAGAATACTGGGTGCAACTCCAGTCACCTCCAGTTAAAAACAAACAAGAGTATAAAAAAAATCTAGCAATTCAAGGCAATAGCAGATCAAAGATTTTTGAAATTATTTTTATATAGGAAAAATTAAATAAACTAGGACTCTTCACCCTGGAGAGAAGGCAGATGAGCTCAGAGGGCATGAATTATGCAATGCTGAAAGGTAAAAAGACAAAGCAAGATACGGTTACTCATTGCACCTCCTCAGAAGTCAGGAGCACCTAAGAAGTTAGCAGGTAGCAAGTTTACAACTTGCTAAAAGACAAAAGGAAGACCTCCCAAGGTCTTTCCCCAAAGCCCTGCTACTGGTAGTGCTGAGGAAGGTGGTCCCTTGGCTTGGCCGAGTTTGGAAGTAGGTTAGAAGTTATGCTCTCCCACAGGACTGCCACGGGGCACAAGCCCTTGCTGGCCACTGCACGTGTGATTCTGTGGCTTCTCCACCCTCCCGTGGCTGCTGTGACCACTTTTTCTTGGCCACATTGCCCAACTTGGTTGCATGCAGGTGAGTCAGCACTTCCTGGAGAACCTAAATGTTCTTTGCAAAGTTTTTCCACTGGACTAAAGTGTTTAAGTGTCTCAACGAATGTTCTTCTCTATATGACGTAGTTAAGAGTCTACCTCTTACCAGACCTGCAGAGGCACTAAGAAGCCACTCAAAGTCCCTGCACAGCGTAGCCCAGGGGTGAAAGGCTGAGGAACAACACAACCAGGTGATATTGTAGGCAGTGGAGCAGCAGCTCTCCCCATCACTCTGTCAGCTTGACTTGACGTATTTTCCTCTCTGCAATTGGTCAATAAATTTCTGGTTTATATATGTTATTTAAAACATATAAAACTTTTAAAACAGGCCACAAGACTTCCTCTAGACTTCTCAGATTTACTATTCTTAGTGAAGAATGGCAGTTAAAAGGAGCCGAGTTTTGACTCAAAGAAAAAGAAATGCTAGTAAAAAAGCAACAGGGGACAATAATTGCACAGAACAAAGTTGTTATGAAAGTATTAATGCCCTGAGGTGGCCGTGAGCAGTCTTTTCTCACCTGCTCATCAGTTAATTTTTAACTTAGTTCATAGATCCTGCCAAATTCCCAATGGGCTTCACAAACTCAGCATATGGCTCCAATAAAATGCAACTACCCACAGGGCAGGGAATTTTTCATCTCACTCCTCTCAGGCATTGGAAGAAATAAAGATTTCAGGCAAAGACAAGCAGACACACATTGTTCTTACAAAATATTTACCATTAGGGAAGGTGAGCAAAGAAAACTTTTTAATACCTTCTCCGATTAAATGAACGAATCTTCATCTCTACATAAATTTGTTAAGATGATCAGCTCAGACAAGACCATCTCAGTCAGAAGCTCAGACCACCAACCTGTCCTCCTCTTCTGCCTATCAAGATTTCATAATACTTTACATGCAAGAGCAGAGTATTCATCAATTTCTGAGCATGTGAAAGCTCAGATCATCACACTTTCTTGCAATGCATGAGCTGCACCCAACTTAGGTCCTGGATATACAAATTATTTTGCAGATGATGCAAACCAAGTTAAGAGAAAAACATAGCTTGCAGATCAGAAACCAGCACCAGCAGGGCACAGCCAGCCCTCAGCAACTAAGCAAGTGTTCGTTCTCTATATAAGTTATAAAATCACTGGGACTGACAAATCAGCTTTTACTGTACAAATTTATGCATTTCAATATCTGGTATGACCCGTGGTCATTCTGATTGTCCAAATGGAGACCAGTGACAGTGGTGTCCCTCAGGACTCCATATTGGGACCTGTGCTGTTTAATATTTTCATCAATGGCACAGACAGCAAGATCGAATACTCCCTCAGCAAGTTTGCAGGTGACACCAAGCTGAGTGGTGCAGCTGACATGCCAGAAGGACAGGATGTCATCCTGGACAAGCTGGAGAGGTGGGCCTGTGTAAACCTCATGAGTTTCAACAAGGCCAAGCGCAAGGTCCTGCACCTGTGTCAGGGCAATCCCCGGTATCAATACAGGCTGGGGGATGAAGGGATTGAGAGTAGTTCTGCCGAGAAAAGACTTGGGGTACTGATGGATGAAAAGCTGGACATGAGCCAACAATGTGCGCTTGCAGCCCAGAAAGCTGACCATATCCTGGGCTGCATCAAGAGAAGCACGGCCAGCAGGTCAAGGGAGGTGATTCTGCCCCTCTACTCCGCTCTGGTGAGACCTCACCTGGAGTACTGCATCCAGCTCTGGAGCCCCCAGCACAAGGACATGGAACTGTTGGAGTGGGTCTAGAGGAGGTGCACAAAAATGATCCAAGGGCTGGAGCACCTCTGCTACGAGGACAGGCTGAGTGAGTTGGGGTGGTTCAGCCTGGGCAAGAGAAGGCTGTGGGGCAACCTTATTGCAGCCTTTCAGTACTTAAAACTCCTTGCGTCTCATGGCTACCAAACTAGGACTGTGTATGTTGTGGTTTAACCCTAGCCAGCAACTAAGGCCTACATAGCTACTCCCTCACTCCCTCCCGGTGGGATGAGAGGGAGAATCAGAAGGGTAAAAGTGAGAAAACTCATGGGTTGAGATAAAGACAGTTTAATAGGTAAAGCAAAAGCCTCATGCACAAGCAAAGCACAACAAGGAATTTATTCACCACTTCCTACTGGCAGGCAGGCGTTGAGCCATCTCCAGGAATGCAGGGCTCCAGCACACGTAATGGTGACTTGGGAAAAGAAACACCATCGCTCCGAACGTCCACCCTTCCTTCTTCTTCCCTCAGTTTTTAATTGCTGAGCATGATGTCATATGGTGTGGAATACCCCTTCGGTCAGTTGGGGCCAGCTGACCTGGTTGTGTCCCCTCCCAGCTTCTTGTGCACCCCCAGCCTGCTCGCTGGTGGGATGGGGTGAGAAGCAGAAAAGGCCTTGATTCTGTGTAAGCACTGCTAAGCCATAGCTAAAACATCCCTGTATTATCAACACTGCTTTCAGCACAAATCCAAAACATGGCCCCGTACTAGCTACTATGAAGAAAGTTAGCTCTCTCCCAGCCAAAACCAGCACAGTGTAAGAATAGAAGCAAATGCACCTCACCACCCATCTGCTGCTCCTAGCCTTCTACTAGGGGATCTCTGGATCTGCTGCGCCATTTGGCAATTCTCCACGAGGATGTTCCTGAACATCCCGTGCTCTTGAACATGATGCTCAAGACCCCCAAAGCAAGGCACACTGCTCCTTCTCATTTAAGTGAAGTAATGAAGTAGATTTCCTACAAATGTTAAACTGTGATTAGCATTTCCCCAAAGCCCTGCCTTAATCTTGTCATCTACCAAATGCCTCCGCACTGAGTCGCACAGTTCTATCCCAGCCGCAACGCCAACACAAGTCTTTAACACAAAGGAGACTCTTGAAGGACAAACGATGTTTCTTCAGCTCTGAGTTCTTTAACCCTCTGTCAAGCGAGTGTCAGGAGAGGGCTCAGCCAAGGGAGCACTGATGCAGATACTTTAAAATTATATAAATAAATAAAGAGCCCATTTTCAACTCCACTCGCTCTCCCCCTCCCTTTAAGTAGGTCACTCTGCCTGCTATGGAAATCAGCTCATCTTCAAAGCAGGTTTGCTCGTCTCCTTCCTTATCTCCTCAATATTAGAAATGTGCAAAGCATTGTAAGAGCAAAGGCTAATTTCAGACTAATTTGGTTTATTCTTGGTATGAGTATAAATACAAAACTGTATTTACTTATCAAAAAAACCTGAAACATGAAAAATGAATGAAAGCTTGCAAGGTATCTGCTATACAGTTGGTTCTGAATTTGGTACACAGCTACAAGTCCAAGTCTTTGACAGATAACACAATGCAAATGGAATCGGAGGGTCTTCGTGACCTAGCAGGGGGCAGGGAGAAGACAGAAAAAAAAAAAATCTCTTGAATTAGACTGTAAAAGCTCAAGGGACTGATACGAGAGAAATCCAACTCATACCAATTTCAGCCTGAAAATTAAGGCCCTACCTTTTAATTTCTTTAACCTAACATAGAGCCTTCTAATTCATACTGCCAATTAATAAAGTGCGTAAGACAAGCCTGATCCTAACCCCACTGAAGTCCCTGGAAACAACGTAGCTTGCACCCATAATGATAAAAGCGAGTTCCTTGGGTTTTTCCCCAACCTACCCATATGAAGGGATGCAGGCAGGATCCACCCATTGGAAGAATTTACAATCTGGACAGGCTGGGCTACAGAGTTTTAAACACGATCAGCGGTTTGAGCATTCCCCATACAGATTCAGAGAAAACATTCATGCTGATCCAACCAGGCAGCTGCTTCTAATTTCAGCCCAGACCATTGAACAGGCAAGGGACCACCGTGGGGGGAGCTCAGCTTTCCTATGGGGCTCAGGCACCCTGGGCTCCTGCAGACCTGCAGGGATGACTGCTGCCGCTCAGCTCCTTTTAGGAAACCTCTTGGGCACCTGGCAGGACTGAGTATGCATACTGCAGAAAATATAACTAAAGGCATGAAAAGAAATTCCAATGCTCACAGAAGGCAAATACTGAAAAGGTTTTATCTAATAACATCCAAGAAATGAGTCAAAGAAAATTAACCACAAGAATTTCATTACTGCTTGAATGCTCCCATCAGCAATTTTGTTTAAAAAAAAAAATCAGCATTTTAAAATTCACGTATAAAGGAATTTCCTAAGACTGGAAAATTATTTGCCTTATGCACCTCTGAAGATAATCGCCTGGTACAAGACTCTGACACAGCACGTTCAGCAAAGTTCTCCTAAGTCACAACTGTGCAACTTCATCCTGTTCTTTTGCTCCATTGATCCAGTCAGAAGACTCCTAGATCAGCTTTTTTCCCCAACTTCTTGAGTTTCAACTCTTAAGGTTTTAAGCCAAGGCTCAGCATAGGGGTGTGAGAAATGCAAAGGAAGGAGTAGGCAAAAAAGGAAAAATATCAGGGTTTGGTTTTTTGGTTTTGTTTTTGTTTTTTTTTTTAACTTCTGGAGGAAAGAGAGAGGCTATAGGTCTGATCCTGCCTCTAACAGCAGAAGAATTTTGCCTTCTAGACAGCAGAAAAAGAACACATGGCTAAAAAGCAAGAAATAAGCTCAGTAAATATGTAACCACATTAGGTCTGTGCAGGAGGAGCTGTTGCTGGTTGGCAAAGTTCAGCACAAGAAGGACCTGCAGCACATCGTACCCCTGGCACCACAGTCTCTTCTTCCAAGTCAGAAGGAATTATTTCACAGGGTGTGAAAGGAAAAGATTGTATTCAAAGACTTCACTTACACTCAAGCTTCCTTAAGAGTTTAAGGATTTGGTTCCAGACTCGAGTACTGTGCACTGCACCTACCCCTAAAGCACTGCCCGTATTCTGGGATGTGCTCATAGGCTGTGTTTACTGTCAGAACACACCTGCCAAAACCTGAGGTTTAAAAAAAAAAAAAAACCAAAAAAACCACCACATAATTGCAATAGGCCTGGAGGCTTCTGAATTTGGAAAGAGCATTATTAATATTAATATGTATCATTTTAAAGTAGGAAGAAATAGAGAAGATAGACAGCACTGTGCCTTAAGCCCTAAAATCAACTGGAATTTTTGGCAGCACATGCTGGAGAAGACAGTAGTAGCTGTCAAGTCACAGTTGGAGTTGCCTCTGGTGAAGGTGATTGAGAAATGGGATTAAGAAAAAAGAAAAAAAAAACACAACAGGTAAAATTCAAGGTAAAATGAAATGCAAGGAGGACAGACAACTGAGTTAACAGGCTTTCCTTGCTTGCAGAGCATCTAAATTGTTCCGAGTTGCATATTTCCCTTTTTTCTTCAAGTACAGCTAACTTACACTTCATGAGCTCTTTTATTACCACTTCTTGCATTCTGGCTCTCTATTTTGCAGGGAGGTCCATCAGACTGTAAGGTCAATGGCCTCAGAACATACGTGGGGCCTTAAACTAGTTCACATGGCCCCCATCACACTGGCCCTTGGAACAGCAAAATGGGCCATGAAAAAAAAGCACCCTGCCTTTTTCTTCCTCACAAGCTGCTGGGGAAGCTTGCAGAGCTGCTGCCTGTGGTGCTACCTTTCAAAAAATGACAGTTCCCCTACTATAAACTTGTTGGAAAATCCTACGGATTAAAAAAAAAGACAAATAGAGCCAGAACTCCCAAATCAAAAAGTGCTCCAGACCAACCACACCTGGGTATGCCCCCGCTTACTCGGCATGAGTTTACGCCCCAGACCGATGCTCACTGAAAATATATGTGTCCTCCAGCACTGCTGCTCCTCTGCCAAATCTATTTCTGCTTCCACTGGGGACCTGTATATATCAAAAACCTTCTAATGAAGAACAGTATGAGGCCAGCACTTAATGCCAACCTGCAAAAATCACCGATACTACTCAATTCTCAGACATTTAAAAAAAAGTCACTAGCAGCTAGCTTGAAACTAGGACAGCTGCAGCATTTAAAATACCTACTACAAATGAGAACTACTTAGGCACATCATAATTAGTAAATGGCAAATATTAGGAGTTATGGGAAAAGAGATCATTAAAACAGATTTTAATAGCTCAGCATTTCATACAGTCAGATGTGAAAATCCAGTCAGCATATACTTTCAGCATTAAGCCTATATTAAGAAACAAACTGCTTCATTTCTGGAGTTGTAAAAACAAAGGTTAAATATCTGCTCCAGCACAAAACCCGTAATTTTTACACAGTGACTGTATTGTTTCGCTTTACACACTTAATAATACCTGCCCTGGCTTATACCCACACATTTTCCGAATGCTCTACACGGCTAACACTTTAATCATCAAACCAGCAAAAAAAACCAAGAACCACATTTGGCATTGAGGTTTCTGGACGTAACCTATCTTTCCAGTTGTACTTCATTTATATAAAATATCAGGCTGAAAATAACACTTTTTTTGCAGAAACATTCCTGTAGCAAAACAGAGATGCCCACAGGACCCCCGCTCCCTGGGGTCACTACTCCCTGCCTGGACACCTTGTCCCATACCCCCTTCCCCACCAATTCCCATGTTGCCCACCCATGACGGGACATGAAGCAGCAGTTTTATTCCTTTCTGTTCATTGCCTCTTTCTTCATTGTAGCCTGCCAGCCAGTTCTAATTTGCAAGGTCCGATGCTGTTCTACAGGATCAGACAGGCAGCATCAGTAGGGAGGAAAATTTGTGAAGGAACATAGCATTAATTAGTATTTGGAAGTTGAGCAACTTCCTGAGAAAAGACTGATAAAAGTGTAAAATTTTACTGTCTAACCCCTTTTATGTCTGTGCAGAACAGCTATTAAAGTCCCCCAGAAAGTCACTTACTGATTCAGTGCTTGATCCAAAGACAACTGAAGTCAATATGACCTGACCCCAGTAACACCTTCCATGTAAGACGCTGTAAAAGCCAGTAACTACTTTAGACACTCCTGACAGGGGCAGATTTCTAAATGAAAGCTGTCTCCATTCCCACAAATCTGCATGATCCAGCTGTCCCTTCATACCACAAGGACTAATCAAACAGCACCACGTTTGAACTGTCCCACTTCATGTTGGAGAAAGCAGATCACCCATCCCTGGCCCAGTAGGTTAATTATTCATTTATTTCTCCAGATACTGCAATTTTGCTTCTGACCTCCACCTGCAGAACTTAAAAAACAGCTCTGTCCCTTTGGGCACCACACAAAGTCAATCAAATCAGCCTTATCCAAAGAGCACGTGCCCCACCACCAGCATCTGTTCCTTCAAATTGAGACTTCTGGTACCCCCGCCTTCCCACAACCAGGGTCCTACTGCATGTCCCTTTATGAATTAGAGCATGGTGGTTATTTTCCTAATTTTGAACCAAATGTTGAAGCTGTCTCCCATAACTCACAGGAGCAAGTAAAACTTCGGGAAGCAGAAACCCTGAGGAAGTACACAGCTAGAAGCTGCTGCTTGCCCCCTCCCCAGCCCTCAAAGCCCACGGAGACCCTTCAGCTGCATGACGGCTCAGCATGTTGCACCTGGATGAAACCTCACCCACCTTCTGCTCTCACTGTTACTACAACCCTCCCCTCTGTCCCTCCCATTTCACGTGCACATCTTCCTGCTCTATGATTTCATTTACTTACACATCTCCCTTCAACTTAGCTGACATATAATTAATATAGATTTAAACCAACTTGAGTTTTAAATCCAAAAGCCACAGGGAATTAACACAACATTAGGTCTAATTCTCCCCCTGTCTTCTGCCTCATTCTGTTGCACAATTTATCTTGCTAAATTGATAAGCCGTTTGGGAATGGCCTGTTTCTCCCTGGTTTACAGCACCAAATATATGGGACATGAACCAGCCAAGACCACTGGGCAGGGTCTTAATGTAAGCGAGTGGTAATCACTTAATTAAGGCTACATTCCAGTCATTTGTTATGGTAAGGAATAAGAAGCGAGACAAATATCTCTCCTATTCTTTCTCACTTTTTCTGTTCCTACCTCTTAATTCTAAATATTTCAAACCATCAAAACACATCTGCCACTTTCTTTCTTCTCATACCATTTCCCACATATAAACCTCTTCATGTCTCTCTGCCCTTGAGACATTCACTCAGTAATACATGAGGGAACTTGAACCCCTAACTAGTATATTTTTTCCTGATATTATTCTATGTGGCTTGTCCAGCATCACACAAAATGTTGGAAGAAAACAGACACCTAACCCTTTCCTACTGAATGCCTGGTGCCCTTAATAGTGACACCAGTCCCTTCTGATTACATGAATAAGAACTTCAGTTTGCTTGAAGTTCCACATTATGGTGTTTGGTCTACATTTAGCAAAGGGCAAAGCACAACATGGGCCCAGCCTTGACTACAGGTTTAGATGAGTGCAATGGTTATTACTATTATTGCCATGTCAGTGCAAATATGAAAAACTGAAATAAAATCTAGCAGAATAGGGTTTTTATGTTCCAAGCTATTTACAGCATTCAACGTTCCAGCTCACTTCACTAAAGGTGGTACACTCTAAAAACACACAAAGATCAGCAAGAATTATTTTAAACCCAATAACGGAATACAAGCAAGCTTTAAAATATCATTAAATGGTTTTTCACTTCCCTCCCCCCCCTTTGCTTTGTGTTTTTAGAGTTTGATCAAGCAATTGTTTTGGAAGAATTTGTAGTAATTTGGCACAAAAATGAGTGCTCTCGTAATTTAATTAAGGTGTAATATAGGCAAAGACCCAGAAAGAAATTGTAATTGTTTCATTTTAAAATTAACGTTCTCGCTTCATCTTTACATTCTGAGAACATGCACAGCCATGGCAGGCTGTTACACTGCCCAAAATACTACAGGAGCAAATGAAGATTAAAACAAAGGTTAGATAAATTCTGATGACCATCAGGTAAGAGACCTTGCTTGACTCTCTCATGCTCTCTGCAGCTTGAAGAAACACCCAAAATAACTCAGCCAAGGCACTGCTGGTGTCTGTTAATCCATTGTTGATTTTTTCTCTTGTAATGGTTTTCTGCGTTCTGTATCTCAGCAGCACTTAGACACGCCAAGGAAAAGCAACTTGGATTTCCATTGCCTGCAAACACAAAAAGGCATTACTCTTACGTAGAAGAGATAGGAGAAAATCAAATCCTGTATCCCGTTTCGGGTGCTGGGGAACAGGGTCAGGGAGACTAAGGATGCTCAAGGGCCCCAAGGCAGCACACAGCAGACCCCAGAGAAGTGCTAGTGCTGAGCAATTGCACTTCAAACCACAGGAAGGAACACAAGACATTTCTGCTTGCACATGAACTGAAGGTACTAGAGGGAAGAGAAACCAAGGATTCCCTTTCCTTCCTCTGCATCAAATGCTGACACATCACACAGTTGGTTTTACTGTGCTAAAATTAAGTAATCAGGTGCAACAAGGAATGCCAGCTGTGCAGTAAGAAGTGGTGATTTACTATGTATGACAGCCCCAGCTTTTAAGAGATCTTTCATTTTCCCTATCAGCAGGAAGAGTGGTGCTCTTACACAACAGCCTAGGTTGGACAACTTAAGATCATCCCTATTTTTAAAAAAATCCATTTACCAAGAGTTATCATATTACTCCCACATTACAGATCCTGTGAAGCTCTACGTATTTCCTGTTCCAAGACTGAACAAGTGCTGTAACACAGCATATAGCCTTTACCATCACTGTCTGTGGGTATCAGTGAATGACAGGGAGCAAATCCCTGGGAGGGCAGTATCATAGGAACTGGTACTCATTACACAGCGAGAGGCACGTGAGCGTAGATCATCAGGTTTTTAAAAAGGAAAAAGCAAACGGCTATTTTTATCCAATTCACTCCTGATTTTAGGGAATTGTCTGTCTTTGTCAGATAACTTTGCATCTCCCCACCAACACAAGCATCAAAGCCCTAAGATTGCATCAGAAGCATTGTGTATAATTGCTCAATGACAGCAAAGCGCTCTCCTTGCACGTAATGTTTTACGTAGGGCTCTCGTTGCATCGTTACCACATTATTTTTAGATAACCATCAGTGACTGTCAGAATGTGGGTCGATAGCTATAAGATTTACAGGCAGGACTAGCTACGCTTGTAGCAATAAGATGTAAAGCATTCGACAATTTCTTGAAGAAATTTGACCATGGGGATTGGGGGATAGAAAATATGGTTGCCAGTACTCCCAAAACTGTTTAGGAAAAATAATATTGTACCATTAGGATACATTACTGAAGTTGAATCACTGCTGTTGACTCACAGCAGGGTCAATACTATGTGTATTCAATTTGAACAGCCCTTTGCAGACTTCGATAAGGACATCTTACCAAAAAAAGTCTCCCTTTAAGTTTTTAGTATTTTATATATTTATAACATGCAGAATGTCCCTACCTACCCCTGGATCCAGGCGTATCTGTAGAAGCTGGGAACTGGCAGCCTGCCAGCCCGCCATAACATCTGGACCAGATTGTTCAGTTTTAGATAAAGATTAGTGGCATAACTCACAAAATGAGTAAAACCTTTTTAATTACCTGAAAAGACTCATTTTTATTTTCTTTTGTGCTATGCCTTATTAACAGGTAGATTTGCTCACAGGCTGCATGCAGCATTTTCTTATTAGAAATGCATGTGCTTTCTGCCAGGAGAGAAGTAATGAGAGAAGATGGTGGCCAAGAGTAGACCAGAAGGACTCCCTGAAATCCAAGCACGTTGACAGCATATGCCTAAAGCCAATTTCATCCGTCTGTCCTCCCTGATCAAAGCGGAAGATCTCCAAGCCGGCAAGCGTGGGACTCTGTCGCCTCAGCAATGCCTGCTGCCATCTGAGAGGCCCCAGGGTATCCAAGATGCTGTGCGAGCCCAGCAGATGTGACACTCCACCGACAGCTGAGTCGTGCCCTTCTGGAGTGGCAGCTGTAAGCCAGGAAGAATGCCTTTGGGCACTGAAATGTCACTAGATACCCATGTTTTGCCAAATGCATCCAATTCCAAATGTCTCTTACAGGAGACACAACAGTACACCACTGATCCAGACTGAGGCTTGGAAATAATACTGTAATACACATAATTACATCACCTTTTTTTTTGTTTTCTTATAAAAATATTCCTAAAATCTGCCTAACTGATTTGGCAGCGTAAATCCAACATACCTTTGTAAATTTTACCATCAAGGTAAGGTTCTGTTTCTCCATTCCAGCAGACTTAATATGCAAGGATAAAATACCAACATTGCCACTATTTCCTAGTCACTGCTGTTGCATCTCATGAATCTTGTGTTGTCTCTGCATGATAAATGTGTTAGTGGCTTATTACTCATTCATTGCCAATGACAGTGAAAATTCGGATGATGATGCCAAACAACTATTGAAAATAAAAATTATCAGTTCCTAGTCAGCCGGGTTGTAAACTAAATGTCACGTTAAGCTTCCAGATGCTTCCTAAATGACTATCGGAAGCCTCATCTTTTAACTCTATTTCTCGAAGAAGTATTTCTTTTATTCATTCTTTGATCCGTATCAGACCCAATTTCCACGAACCTGGTAAGAATAATTTACAGACAGCAGCTCTCAGGTGTCTCAAGCCTATGCAGACCACTCTCCCGCAGTTAGTAAGTTTAGGCTGAGAACTCTTAAAGGCATGCACTGAATCTGGACAACATGCGTTATTCCTAATGGGGAATATGGCAACCAGATCTGTTAGGTATAGAATAAATACTAAAGCTGCAAGTTTTATCGAGTAGCTATATAAGGCTATACAAAATAACACAGTTAAGTTTCTACTTCAGAAACATCATTGTAGTGGGTAGACAAGGGAAAGAGCATATCCGAACCCGTGTGATAACCACCAGTCAATACGGTAGTCACAGCCCTAGAGTATCACTTTATCTCCACATCATCATTTCTTGTATCAAAGGATTTCACCCAGCGAGGTTGTGCTTGTATAAAGAGCTATTTTTTCATTAACGTGATTAAAGTTTGGGCCCTTCTGCCTACAAACAGCATTTCCCTACTCTCAATTATTTACATTTAGTGGTTTATCTTAATCGGAGAATTTCTTAGCATTTTGATTAATATATTACCTACCTGTTAAAATCTTAATATTACTAGTCTGTGGGTGTAACGCTATTACATACCACTAAATGGCTGATAGAACTGCTTTTAATCTGCCTTATTTACATATATAATTTTTACACTCATAGTTAGCTAAGTTTGTAATGTACTTTGAGGATTGTAAGTGTTATAGAAGATAAGCATTATCTTATCCTTATGCAAAGTAAATCCACATATCTCTAAAGTGTTTTAAGTTAATTAAGTGCCATTTTACAAGGGGGATCGCAAGACCATGCAAAAGGTTGCGTTTCAGTATCGGCCTCAATGTCCATATGCGACCCTCACAAAGTTAATTTCCTAATTGGATAAGCAGACCACAGCACAATCCGTATGCAGGGAGGCTGCTGGCATACACTTGTTCATATTATTTGCATGTGCACATAATTCCATGTGCAAAAGCACAGATGTAAGCTTGTTTAAAAAAATTAACACAGGCTTATTTAACCACCAAGGAATTTAAAGTTCCTCTTCAACTTTTAATGTTTGGTAAAGCAGCAGTTTACTCTCTGTGTACTTCTTTAGTATGAAGTAAAAACCCTCTCTGCTCACCCATTTTCTGGCCAGCTCACCCATTTTCTGGCCAGCTTCAGTCGTTCTTCATTAATGGCCTCTCATTTACAACAATTTGCAAATAGCTTTTATTCTCCCTGATCTTATACAAAAATAAAATTTTAAAGAAAAGCTTAGGATGAGTCAGCAGTGCCCTTTCACAGTGTTTTCTTACTAATATTTAGCCTGAAGCAAAAACTTTTTTTTCACACTACTCAAAGATGCCACACCATTCCTGTCTCATTGGCTTCCAGGCAGCCGAGCGCTTACTAGATCCAGCTGTTGTTGTGTACCATCCTAAAAGCACTTGAGAGGGAGTTTATAGCCTTCATGCTCCTTGGAGGCTTCAATCTAAGACCCAGACCTCTGTTGAACATGCACAAGTAGACACGGAGGTGTTTACCCCAGCACACCTGGGAGGTGGCTAGGTGGAAGGTTCCTTGGATCACCAGTGATCAGCAGAACTGATACTTAAGGTGCTGAGCTATGGTAGATGTGGATGGTGGCTTCCCCACATGCAAACCAAGGGCTTAGAGTACTCTCCCTTCTGCACTTATTCTCAAACTAGCAGCACTATTTAATGACTGAACTGTTTATATATTGTCTTCAAGAGCTTCTAGTGAACAGGGTTTAGAATAGGGGATTGCCCACTTTTGGGTAGGATCAATCTATCAGACTGATCTATGAATCTATCCTTGTCTCTATCAGAAAGATGCGGACAGAAATCAACACAAAAAATCAGATCCAGGCTCTTTCCTTCTACCTGGGATGAATACTTAACCTGGTGCAGCCCCAGCACTCCACACACGTAAGGAAACCTGGTTATGGACCCTATACATCCCACCAGCCTCTCAGTGCTTCAGCAGCAGATGTCCAACTTCTCAACACTTCTTCTACCTTGAGCAGGCACTGCTGAAAGAACGTGCCCACCTTATCCCTTCTCCTTCTGGGGAGGGGGGTGAATGCACGCTGCACTGCCATGAACATTTCCCTTTCCTACACAGAGAATGGGATCAAGCACAACTTTAAGAGGACAAAGGGAGGTAGAGGAGAGTAGTGCAAGAGTTCAAAAAGAAACACAGCCAGACAAAAGCTGCCTGCGCAATTCCCCCAAGGCCACTGCTTGTAGGAGGGGAAATGAGCAGCTTCTCACCATGCAATGGACAAAGGACCTGTCCCACTGAGAGAAGCCTTATGGTGAGCGAAATCTTTGTACGCTGTTTCATGAGGCAAACCGCAGCTTTCCTCAAGTAACGTCACTCATCCTATATGCCGCTGATGTTATAAAGTTGGCTCACCTTTACTGTCTCAGGATCCTACAAATGCACGATTTCTCCAGCTCCTCTGGAGGGAGAGGGCTGGGTAAAATTGAAGAGTTTTGCCAGCGCTGCCCGGGAAGCCCATTGTTGCAGCAGAGGTGAATGCTGTCTTCCGAGTCTTTATTTGCTCCAGCTCCTCACTAGCTAACTAGCTTGTCGCATAAGCACAGAAACCCTCTCTTTGTAAACACAGACCCAACTGAAAAGTTCATTTGTGTGAATCTCCATACAGTCAGAGATAATCTGGACCACAAATTTTGCTTATGTAAATGTCAGCACACAAAAAATTAGGTTTGGATCAAAAAGACAAATTGTAGTTAATACCCAGAGTAAAACGCACACATTCCTTCCAGGCCTTCATTAGCTTTCTCTGAACATCTGCTGAACAAGAATATTCCATCCGTAAAAGTGACTACAGAAATTAAAATCCTCTGCATTCTCAGATAAGTCCATGCACATACAAAACCCTCCATTTCAAAGGGCACCCTCATACTTCTTTGCAACTGTGGGAGTCATCCGACTAGAGACCAGCAAAAAACAACAGAAAAGCAAAAAGTAAAACCAGCAAGACTTATGCAATGAACTAAGGAGCAATAATAAACTTTTAGAAAGAGCAAAGCACACGTGCAGTGTGCTCAAAACTCAAACAGTTTAAGGCCAAAAGAAGACCAAACAGACAAATTTGGACAAATACAAGTCTTCTCACAGATACTTTACAAATTGCAACGAGAAGAAAACTAAGCAAGGCCACCATCTGCTGTGATGAGTCCCTGATCCCATTCAGCAACCCCAAGGCGCTCTTTCAACCCCTGTCTGAAACAAGCATCCCACGGTTGATACGACATAGCTTTGTGCAACTGCAACCCCAGCTAACAGCGGCTGGAAAACACTGAAAGAGCAGCAAGGCGCATCAGATGGAAAGTGAGAAGTCATTGTAGGAGACAGATTAGGCCGTGTTTGGGACAGCTTTTCTTGCACAAAGAATTTCCAGAATGGCGCTGCAAAGAAATCTCATTCAAAAGGAATGATTGTGTAAAACAGTTCCTTTACCAGACCTGAGGCAGTGTTGTTTAGCTTGTTTTCATGGCCAACGTTTACAGAAATAAAAAAATATACAAATATACAAATTGAGGGTTGCCATACCAGAGACAACTGTTGTTTCCAATATGCTTTACACTACATGATTCAAAAAACAAAAACACAACAACGGTATGATCAGATTGCTCATCTGATCTTTAAAGAATGGAGCTTTTTAAGAGATTCCATTTTTTAGAGATGGCTCCAACTCCCACTGAAATCCAGCCAAGTCCTATAATGCAGGAAAAAAAAATCCATAGCTGATTGTGCCCCAACTGCAGTTTAGCTTCTCTCTTTAGCCAAACGCTTCCCAATGCTCCCTGAGGTGCAGGCTTTCCACTATAGGATACCATATTATAATCTTTTGCATGCACTAAACCATAGGTCAGATTTATAACAAAACACAACCTTACACAACAGAAAGAGAATTCTCCTGGTGGATGCGTTTTGCAGGGAGCTTGTCTAAGAGCATATGGTAGGTGGTGTTAGACATTTCACACCAGCATGCAACTTCCCTATCCTAAAAGGAAAAAAAAA